>JABUQX010010827.1:20000-27500 GCA_015478945.1 Trachelipus rathkii
ATCAGAGACAGATGGTATTAGTGTATTGTGGTAAGGAAGAGTGGGATTTTAAAACTTTTCGGAATGCATTGGTGAATGTTTGTGAGGGTTTAGGTAAAGCGTGTGAGGATAGAGTGAAGGTGACAGAGGAGACGGAGAAATTAGGTCATCGTGTATGGTATGGGAACCAGAGGAATAAGAGGAGAGAGAGTGATGGGCTCTAGGGTAATGAGGGTGAGTGAGGAGATGGGAAACGGTTAAATGTATGGGAAAGGTTTGGAAATGTTAAGGAATGTATAATTTGTAAGGCGCAGTTCCATTTTGTATACGAAGTGTCGCTAAGAATCTGGATAATCAGTGGGGATTGTTAGTAAAAATGGAAGGTCAAGGTGCAGGTGGGTCATTCCATGACAGATCACCTACAGGCTTTAAGCACAACATCTCAGATTTTAATGATTTTTTGGTGTACTTGGGGTTATATTATAGCCAAAACCCACTGGTGCAAATCTTAGGCTTCTATGACTAATAGTTTTTGATTATTGGGGTAAAAAAAACCCATTTTAAAAAATGCATTTATTATTATTATTATTATGTTTAAAATATAACATGATATATAGGGTTGGAATCAGGAATAGATGAGGAATTTAAACAGATAATCTGATAAGTCTTTAATAAAATATTAATAAAAAAAAGTAATTAACATTTAAAATATTTTCCCCCCTTACCCCCACTAGGATTTTGAAACCGACCAAATTTTTTTCTTAAAATTTTGATCCATAAGCCTTAAAAAAATGCAGTAAAAACAATGGGTATAGACCATTTATTATGCTCAACTGTCAATACAAATGATCCAGTAAAGCAATTTTTTTAGGGAAAATTTTACAAAATTTAATACAATTTTTTTTTTTTTTTTTTTGAATGTATCCATTAAGTTATTATCTTAGTCTTATGCACATGAATATGGGAATACACTCACTTTTTATTGTTTTAATGGGTACCTAGTTGCTAAACTTAAGATTAAATGATGGTACCTTAGAAATATAGAACCAATGTCCCACCGAGGTCATTTTGCTAAAAATACAATGTTATTGATTGTCATGTTTTATTTTAAAGCAAGGAGTTGCAGAAGTAACTTCAATGTCTAGTAGGTATTTAAATCATAATAATATGAATTAAATACATAAGTCAATGGAGTTAAGCCTAGTATTGCTAATGGCTGTACAAAGATTTTAATTTATTACTGTAATTTACCTAGTTACAGTCATATTTTTTAAAGATATTTAGTTTGCACATTCCACACTATATCTGATACCTACTTAAATCTATCTTAAATGTTTGTTTTTTTTAGATATAAATTATTTTAAAAATATTTAGAATAAAAATGCCTAAAGAACATTGCGAAGATCCTCTTAAGAAACATGGAAAACTTATCTTTAAAGAAGTAAGGCCAATTAGTGACCAATTGTTTATTGCCTGCAAAGGCATTTTAGAAAAGGGTACCCCTTTGTGCTGCAACTGTCGAAAAGATATTTCAAAAAATCCAGCTATTTTATTCGAAGATGAAAGCAGTTCCTCCGAAAGCACCTCTTCACCAGATAGATCCCCAATGGCTGGAAGCTATTGTGATGATGAAGTCCAAAAAGTGGATATAGGATCAGTTTTGAAAGACCTTGGTGTATCTCCAATGAAAAGTCGTAAGTATTTCATTTATTTATGCAAAGGTATATTGAAATAACTTGCAAAGTCTATATGTAATAATGTGTCTACACAGTTACCTACCTACTCATGTTTAGAATTATTAGCCACCTAGACTATGAATCTATTATTTGTTTAAGATTCTGTGCCTTCAACTTCCAAAGGCAAAAAGGTTTTAGAAACTGTAGAAAAAGCAAGAACATCTCTTAAGAGGAAGCTGGAAGAGACAATTAATCAAAAAATTCCAAGTCCTTCAAAAGAAGAAAAAAAAAAAAACCTGAATTGAAAAAGTAAGTATAAAATGACACAATTTGAAAAAATATTCCGAAAAAATGAACAAAATACTGTTAAAAAAGGATTTCTAAATTGCACTTTATTTCCAATGCCTACTTTAATTCCCAAATAAATTTTGATTGTCATTTTTCATCTAATTATTTTTACTTTAAAATATAATAATTTCCTTAAATATTATTAGATATCATTAATTGCTCATAATCCTAGCATGCAGAAAAGTTGAAGAGTATATTTTATATTAATTTTTGAAGGCTGAAGCATATCCCTAATTTTTAGGTTATTTATTTCAAGACAATATTGTCTTGAAATAAGTAACCTAAAATTTAGCTGTGTATACATATGTACATCCAGTTAAATAGTGATAGGTTAGGTTTATGTTCTAAAATTCGAATGGAATCTTTATAAATTATCAGATATTTTACTATACCAGCAAATGTAGATATATTGTTTTATTGAAATTTTCAAATTTAGTATATATTTTAAAAACAGTACAGGTCTATAGAAATTTTTTATTATTATAAATTAAAACGATGAACATCAATAATCAAAAAATGATGAGAGAAACAAAGACCATGAAAAGGATCATGAATACTACATAATATAATATTAAAAAAATAAAAATTATAGATTAAATACAATGGAGTCAAGTAAATTTATATTTCTACTTTTGCAAACTGTAAGTTTACTTTCTTTCAAAACCTATAGATCTATGCAATATATCCTTTTTTCAGATTTGAAGATCTTATGAAGGAGCTAGTCAAAGCTTTCACTGAAACTGACTCTTATGACCGAAAATTGCAAATATTAAGCATATCTCCATACTCCCATAGAAAAACGAAGGAAATATTTCAAATGACTGACTACATGGTAAAGAAGAGTCAAAAACTTAAGAAAGAATTTGGCATCATTCCTGAAATTCCAACCACTTCAAAAGGAAAGGTTCTTGCAAATGAAACAAAAGAGTATGTAAGAAACTTTTTTCAAAAAGATGACATAAGTAGGGTTTGTCCTGGAAAGAAAGACTGCTTAAGTGTTAGGAATATAAATACTGGTAAAAAGGAGCTGGTTCAAAAGAGGCTTATTCTTATGAACTTAAAAGAGTGTTATGTAGCCTATAAAGAGGATCCCTTATCCCCCAAAATCGGATTTTCATCATTTGCTGGTTTAAGGCCAAAGTTTTGTGTCTTAGCTGGAACATCTGGCACCCATTCTGTTTGTGTGTGCACATATCACCAGAATGTCAAACTGCAAATATCGGCTCTAGGAAGCCGTAATATAACCTATAAGCAGCTCATGGAAAAATGTGTGTGCAGCTTAGAAAACAGAAAATGTATGATGCATTTGTGCAAGGAATGTCCTGGAGAAATTGGTGTGAAGGAATTCATTGAAACTATAGAGCACTTAGTAGATGTAGAAGAAGTTAAATATAAACAGTGGGTGACAGTGGACAGATGCACTTTGTTGGAAAAAACAGAAGACTTCCAAGATTTTAGTACTTCACTGAGTGAAAGAGTATATAAATTAACAAGACACCACTATATTTCAAAATCTCAAGGATTTTTTCTTCAAAATCTAAAAAGCAATGTTCTCGTAAATGAAATAATAATATTGTTGGATTTTTCAGAGAATTTTTCTTTTATTACACAGGATGAAGCCCAAGGTTTTCATTGGGAAAATTCCCAATGTACTGTACACCCATTTGTAGTTTACTACAGGAAATCAGATGATGATGAAATTACCCATAAAAGTTTCTGTTTTTTATCCCCAAACACAAAGCATAGTACATCTATGGTGTACACTTTTATATCTACTCTAGTGCCTGAAATTAAGTGCTTTATACCAGAACTGAGAAAAATTTATTACTTCAGTGATGGTTGCGCTGGACAATAAATATAAAAACATATAATTTCTTAAATTTATATTATCACAAGATGGATTTTGATGTAGACTGTGAGTGGCACTTTTTTGCCACTTCACATGGAAAAAGTGCTTGTGATGGAATTGGAGGAGTGGTGAAAAGGATGACCGCTAAAGCTAGCCTACAAAGACCCTTTCAAAATCAGATATTAACTCATTAGGACATGTATAAATTTTGCAAACTAAATTTTGCAGAAAAAATTAGATTTTTTTTATACTTCTAGTGAAGAAATAGAGAAAGAAAAATTTTTGGCAACCAGATTCCAAAATGCTCTATCAATTCCTGGAACCCAAAAATTGCATAAAATAATCCCAGTCAGCAATGGTAGAGTTAAAATCTATGAAACGTCAGATGCTGATGAAGGAGAGGAAAGAATCATACTAAAGAATTCAAAAAAAGATAAGGTTCAAGATTTGCTTACCCCAAAATGCGGAGACTATGTCATTTGTAAATATGATGACAAAGTTTGGGTGGCATTCATCAGCTCTTACGATGAAGAGTTTGATGATTTTAAAGTTACATTTTTGTATCCGAGCGGATATAATAAATATTATTACTATCCTGAAATAGAAGACTCTTGCCATTTGGACTAAAAAATTATCTTGAAAATATTGGGAAATCCATCCTTAAAATTAGGAACTCAAAGGATCCAATATTGCTTTAAAACAGAAGAAATAAGAATTATGAAATGAACAAAGGTATTATTTACCTTGTTACAGTAATTTATGTACACCTTCAGATTGAGTTAATATTTTAAATCAATGTCTAACAGTCTACATTGGTTATTTTTGGGCAATTTTCATTTTTACTGTATGTATTTTAAAATGAGTTTTTATAAATTTTTATATTGTTTCAAGTAATACACACTTATTAATATTAATTATTTTGTAAAGTTTAACTTTATTATCTTTCATTTTAAATGGATAATATTTTCAAGGTTGAAATTTAGGTATATAGCAAAATCCTTCACATTTTAATTGAAATTTTGTAAAATTTTTCCCTAAAAAATTGCTTTACTGGATCATTTGTATTGACTGTTAAGCATAATAAATGGTCTATACCCATTGTTTTTATTGCATTTTTTTAAGGCTTATGGATCAAAATTTTAAGAACAAAATTTTTGGTTGATTTTAAAATCCTAGTTGGGGTAAGGGGGGAAAATATTTTTTAAACGTTAATAACTTTTTTATATTAATATTTATAGGACTTTTGATTATATATTTAAATTCCTTATTCTTTCCTGATTCCAACCATATATAACATGTTATATTTTAAACATATCTTGAGGAAGATAAATGCATTTTTTTAAATGGGGGTTTTTGTCCCCCCAAAACTTTACCCCCTATAACTCAAAAACTATTAGTCGTAGAAGCCTAAGATTTGCACCAGTGGGTTTTGGCTATAAGATAACCCCAAACACCAAAAATCATCAAAATCTGAGATGTAGTGGTTAATTTTTTTTTTTTTTTGTGATCTGTCATGGAATGACCCACATAGACATATAAGTGATGAATATGGCAAGTAAGAAGACAGATGTAGTGAGAGGATATGAGAGACCAGTGTATAAGGATGAAAGAGGTAAGAAACGGGTATTCTATGGGAACTGTAGTGAAAGGAAGGATGTAAGAACTAGTTAGATGGAAAATGAGATATATGGTAGGGAGTATAGTGAGTGTGTGAACAGAAGGAATAGATTTGGATATATAAAGAAGTGTGACATATGTGGTTCTGAGTATCACTTATGGAAGTTTGTAATATGAAGATGACTGATAGAAGGCATGTGAATTTAGTAGTAGAGAAGAGTACTAATAGGAATAGAGGGAAGAAATTTAATGAATATGTGTGGAGGGATGATAGAGTGCAACCTAGGGGTATGTGTAGAGGAAATAGTAAAGGTGGTAGTTCGGTACATTTGAGTGAGAATACTTATCATGATGTGTTAGACGAGTCTAAAGGAGATAGTGCTGCGAATGGAGAGAATGATGTATGAAAAAAGGTGGTGAGCTTGTGCGTTGTTGAAAGGTATAGAAGTAAGTGCGAAGGAGAAGACAGAAGAGGAAGTAGTATGTAGTAGACAGGGACAGATGAGTATTGAGAAGTCGGAGAAAATATGTTTGTGTGTAAAGATAAGTGTTGAAGAGTGCAAAGCAGAAAAAGAAGTTGTCTTATGTAGCAGAAGTAGGAAGTGGTTGATGAAGATAAAAATGAAGAATATGAAAGAGGGAAGTTGAGTTTCGATGTTTTAAAGAAAAAAGTATGGGTATGAGGGCAGTGAAGATGAAGATAGTAGAAGTGAAGATGAAAGAGAAGAGTGCAAGAAGAGATATGTACCGTGGAAAAGTTGGAACGAGACTGATAGTAGTTATCATTATTGGCTGCAACAATGTGAGAAAAGTGGGGAGAGAGAGAGAGAGAGAGAGAGAGAGAGAGAGAGAGAGAGAGAGAGAGAGAGAGAGAGAGAGAGAGAGAGAGAGAGAGAGAGAGAGAGAGAGAGAGAGAGAGAGAGAGAGATAGAGAGAAGAGAGAGAGGAGAGAGAGAGAGAGAGAGAGAGAGAGAGAGAGAGAGAGAGAGAGAGAGAGAGAGAGAGAGAGAGAGAGAGAAGAGGAGAAGAGAGAGAGAAGAGAGAGAGAGAGGGAGAGAGAGAGAGAGAGAGAGAGAGAGAGAGAGAGAGAGAGAGAGAGAAGAGAGAGAGAGAGAAGAGAGAGAGAGAGAGAGAGAGAGAGAGAGAGAGAGAGAGAGAAGAGAGAGAGAGAGAGAGAGGAGAGAGGGGGGGAGAGAGAGAGAGAGAGGAGAGAGAGAGAGAGAGAGAGAGGAGAGAGAGAGAGAGAGAGAGAGAGAGAGAGAGAGAGAGAGAGAGAGAGAGAGAGAGAGAGAGAAGAGTGAGAGGAGCGCATATTGTTTAGAGAGAGAGAGAGAGAGAGAGAGAGAGAGAGGAGAAGAGAGAGAGATAGTTAGAGAGAGAGTTAGAGAGAGAGAGAGAGAGGGATGCAGGGGGGGGGTTTCGATCCCTTTATTCCACTCTGTTATTAGGAAAGTTTACAATTTTATTCACCTTTCTGTTAATATTAGAATTAGGATTAAATGTAATATATATAACTATTCAGAAAACTTGACTCCCATTGAGGCAAATCATTCTGAAAAAAAAAAACAAAATGGATTGAGTGTGCTATAGCAGTTAATTTTCATATAGATAGCGAGCTACTATTACTGAGTTTTGATTAAATATTATACTAATAGTTTTGCCATAAAGAGTAACTATAAGGTTTCACTTAATTTTTGATATCTCCTCTCTATTGTGTCTTATATTTTTCGAATCCAATACTTCTCTCTAAATATCTTATTTTAATAAACTTAAATGGAATATACCACGGAAGATAGTTTGTGACCTTTAGAGTCCAGTAAACTTCAGAGATGGTCGTAATGTGGCGAGATCGTGGGAAGATGACGTTTGAGATGCGCACTTTGGTCACCGAGAGATTTGCGCCCGGTGTGCTCGCTAACAAGCGGGGGTGCTCTCTGATACTACGTTAAGGCGTCTCATCTGGTCTGTGAGTGACGGTCATGTCCTCTCTCCGTTCGTGCTCGATGTACGTATGTATGTGACTGTGTAGAC
>JABUQX010010827.1:32500-39124 GCA_015478945.1 Trachelipus rathkii
ATATATATATAATATATATATATATATATTAATATATATATATATATATATACTATATTATATATATATATATATATATATATGTATATATATATATATATATATATATATATATATATATACGGTATATATATAATGATGATGATAATTGTAGTAGTAGTAGTAGTAAAAAATAAAATGTATCTTTGAAGCAACGTTTTCACATAAAGCCACCATTCATATTAAGAAAACTTAAAATATAATTTATATACAAAAAATTGCAAAATATCAATCAAACTAATAACACACTCAGATATAAATATAAATATTTAACAATAATTTCTAAATGTTATTTAAAAGAAGAAAATGCTTACCATGTTAACTGGGCGAGTTTCTTCTTGTGGTCAGCCTCCAGAAAACGCAGGTACATCATAGCGATCTTATGAGGAAGCTTCACATCACAACAATATCCCAGCTCTGTCAACAATCTTCTTTCTGCACTAATAATTTGTTCTTTAAGAGCAATGTATTTGGCATCGAGGATAACAGGGTCAAACATCCTGAAAAGAACGAAATCTATAACAATATATACTACGCCTACTAATAGAGCAGAGAAATATGTAAACTGATCATGAATTAAACAAGACCTAAGTATATATATATACATACTGTATATACACTTTGTCACCCCCGCTCCCCTCCTACTAGAAAAGGGCGACCTCGAGATACTCCGCCACCAATGCCAGCTGAGCCCAGAGATTCATTAACTTAAGGGTACTGAAATTGTGCCTGATGTTCGCTAAAGCAGGGGTATCTATAATGAGATGTTTTGTGTTGTCAATTGCTTGGGAATGGCATCTTTGACAGTAGAATTGAAGAAAGAATTGATAAAATGAGGAATGAATGATTTTTCAGGAAGGGGTTAAAGTTATATGCAATGTCGCCTATAATGCTGGGGGTCAAGAACCTAACCCCCGCATTCTATGAGGGACTACTGTATATATATATATATATATATATATATATATATATATTATATATATATATATATATATATATATATATATATATATATTTATATATATATTATTATATTATTATATATAGTAATCAAACTTTTTTTTGTACTCTCCTAGTAGCAATAGACATTAATAAAAGGCATCTCGACAACATGGGCTGTAAATTTTACAGTAAATCTCTCAAAATAGACCACCACCCAGAAAGAAAAAGATCACACGAGCATTATACTACTCTAACACATACAATACATTTCCTCCCCAACCTGACACCATTACCAAACACATCCATACCCAATTAACTCACAGAACGATTTCCACATGTCCAAATAACACTTTCCTCAAAGCACATCCACCCAAAGTATCTCATACAGAACAAACCATGGACTAACAGACACGAGTAATGTGGTCATGCCTCCACTCTGGGCACCACAATGCTCCTTCCCCCCCACTGTTAAAGATGTCCCTCCCAAACAAACAACAACACAAAACATCTCTTAATAAATTGCTATGATTTTGTAAATAAGGTCTACAACAGTGGCAGAATTTCTCTGGGTCACCCGCTTCTCATAGGAGGGGAGCAACAAGGTAAAGTATAGATTTAAATATATATGGCATAGAATAGTTTCATGCAAGCTAGTACAATATAAGACAATAATGAATTTTCTGTCATTACGCAAACAATTTCTTAGAAAAGTAAAAGAAAAGAAACGTATGTGCTATATGAAATCTGATTATGCATTAAAAACTAAATAAGTTAGCAAAGATTTACTTTAAAAAGAAAATTTCATTGTTTTAAATTAAGAAAATTTTGGATACATAAAGGACATACCAGCCATTTTTGAACTGCTTCATATGTTTGAACACATTAATCACATTTCTTATTTCTGTTTGACCCATTTCTATCTTTGAAGCAAGAGTAATACAAGCCATTGCAGTAATTTCCACGGGATATTTTACAAGAGATTTTGCATAGTAAAATCTTTGGAATAGAACCTGCCCTGTTGCCATAGCAACCTGAAAAAAAAAAAATACTTCCATTACTTCATATTATCTTTTAACTTTGATTTAACATCACATTAACTTGTGTATTAAAATTTGTGTTCTGTATAATAATTTTCCTGAAACTTTTTGTAGTATGTACTAAAAAATTCTTTACTACAAAAATTTTATACAAATTAGTAAAATTTTGAATCTTAGTTATAGAGACAAATCTCAGCATGGACTCTAAATACTTTGTAATCAAGCATAAAAAACAAAACCCAAAAAACTGACATCTTCAGAAAAAAAACTTATAGACCCGATAAATATTAAAGAATCCTATAAGGTTTGCTTATACTCCAACTGACTGGAACTTTGTTTTATCGCACTTTACACAGTAGGCAACTTTGCAAAGTGTTAGGAAAAGAAAGACTATGATCCACAGATATATCTTTCGAAATAAATAATTTCAAAAATGATATACACAGTAAGTAGTCAAAAATATATAACTGAATATCAAATTTCATCTTTAATATATACCATATATATATATATATATATATATATATATATATATATATATATATTCTATTTATATATATATGCCCATATATATATATACAACAAAATGAAAATATATCTTTAATATATATATATATATATATATATATATATATATATATATATATATATATATATATATATATATATATATATATATATATATATATATATATATATATAGGCTATATATATGTGTGTATTTACCTGTTTTACGCTTGGGTCAGTTTTGATTTTTTTTAATATATTGCTACTATATGATAACAACAATGAATTTCAGTGGTAACGGGCATGATTCAAAAGTTCGAAATATCTTAAATAATTTTTATAAAAATCACATTTATCTGTTAAATATGGTTTAAAAAGTAAATAAATTAGAAGAATGACGATAATTACAGAAAAAAACAATTACATATTTGGAATCAGCGTTATTAGAGCTTATTACACAAAAATGTAAAAAAAAAAAAAAAAGAAAAGAATATTTTTCATAAATGAAATCTGGAAAATACGACACTTACAGAAAAACCAATTACATATTTGGAATCAGCGTATAACGGTTATTACAAATATGTAAATAAAAAAACAAAAACAAAAATAAAAGGGGGCTCGAGCCGGTGGGGAACGGGGGACATTTTCATACCCCATAGGAGGGGGCGAAGGAACCCCCGAAACCCCAAAGCTAACAAAGAGCAGGGTTCGGAGACCCTCCCTGGAGGGAAATGGTCCCTACCTGTCATTCCCGAAAGGCCAAGAGACCCCGACTCTACCACGTGGTTACCCTTAGGTATCCCTTTAGTTAAAAAAAAAAAAAAATTTAAAACTGGCGGGCGTAAAACTTAAAGGTCCTATATATTTTTGGATCATGTTCCCACTTAAAGTGATTGTTAGGATCATATACTAAAAATATATTAAGAAAAAAAAATTTAAAGCTGACCCAAGCATAAAACAGAAAAGGTCCTATATATATATATATATATATATATATATAACATATATATATATACTTTACTATATATATATATATATATATATATATATATATATACTATATATACCTATATATATATAATTTAATTTTTTTTTTAATTTTTACTCAATATAGGCAATATGGATATTTTAAAATTAGCCATAAGTATTAAAAATATCAATAATGATACATAAAATAAGAATAAAAATGTGGTGTCCCTATTCACCCCATTCAGGGTTGAATAAGTTCTAACGCCAACTATCAGTACACTATTTCTTTCAGTCTTTGCACCTATTTTGTAAAACTACGATAAAAAGAAATTCTGGTCATTTTTTTTTTATAAGAAAGTCAATGGGAAAATTCCAAACATTGAAGGGCTAAATTTTTTTTTATTCTTCATTATTATTTTTTTGAGATCTTGCCAATTATGCTTGAATGAGTTTATCCATAACGATTGCATGGATCCGAACACATTTTAATTTGATAAAATTTAAAAGAAAACTTTACTTTAATAAAAGAGCTTCACACCTATAAAAATATTAAAAAAACAAGTCCTAATCATTTATTTTAAATCTGTAACCTAACTTAACCAAACATATATATATATATACGGTATGGATATATATATATATATATATATATATATATATATATATATATATATATATATATATATATATATATATATATATATATATATATATATATATATATAATTTATTTCACTTTGTATTGTTTCAATAAACAAACTCGTAACTAAACAAATTCAGAAGTTATTTAAATGTAGAAAAAAAAAGTCAAACTTTTGTCACTAGGCACGCTGTTCATAATTTTATTCAAAAATGTAAAAATTTTTTTTTTACTTCAAGCTACATTTTTAATACATATTGTGCAAACCCCTTTTTGGAGGGGAGGGTTATTTTTTAGTTTAATAAAAATCTGTTTAGAGGCCCTGACTGTAGTTACCTTAATTTTTTTTAAATTTTTCATAACTATTTTAATTGACTCTATACTGTGATTTTCATTAAATCTGTGGTAAGTATTTAAAGTAGGGGCCTCTAAACAGATTTTTTATAAAATTCATAGCATAAACTCTTTAAAAAAAAAAATAGTAATGAAGAATTAAAACAAAAAATCATGTACCGGTATCAGTCTCTTTAGGGAAAAAAGTTACAGCCTCTCAATGTTTGTAATTTTCCCATAGCTTTTCCTTATAAAAAAAACTGAATAGGCCTCGAGGTCAGTTTAGGACCATGCTAGTTCAGGTTATGATAAGATTTGTTAAGTATACACAGATTTACTATGTGTATACTTAACAAAACATATAACCTGAACTAGTAGGTTCCTAAACTGAGACCTAAACTGGATGGGTCGACGATGCCGTAACCCTAGACCTAACCTAGATGAATGCCACTATTTTTTTTACAGCCTTCCCTTGCCCCTATTTTGTAAATTATGATAAAAAGAAATTCCAATCAGTTTTTTTATAAGAAAAGTCTGGGAAAGTTCCAAACTTTGAGCAGCTGTAACTTTTTTGGCAATAGTTTGGAAAAGAGTAATCCTATCAGATATTGATTATTTTTTCCAATAATCATACATTTTCGGATATCTTTGTTACCCATTTAAATATATTTTATTCAAAAACAAAAAAATCTTGACCAGCTACATTAACATTTAGCTACATAAAATATTTTTAAAAAATATTTTCTGATTACGTATATATCAACTAAAGTGTTTTATTTAAACTAAAGAGTAACAAATATACTTGGTTTTAAAAGGTAAGGTAAAAAAAATTTTCACCGGCTATATCTGCATAAATTTACCCTATGGTATTCATTTAGTTAAAAAAAAAAAAAAAAAGACATACATACATAATACGGTATATATGGTAATTGTTACCCAGAGGGTTGTCACCCACGATTTTTATGAAAATCATAGGATAATAATGAAGAATAATGAAAACTAAAATCGTAGCTCTCTTTAGGAAAAAAAGTTACAGCATAGCAAATATGTTAAAACTTCCATAGGATTTTGTTACAGTAGGTTGCCATGTTTGCGCATATACTGAAATATGCGAGAAAATTTTCAAAAAATATAGCCAACAAACATATTACAAAACCATAGTTTAATTTGATGAATTCTAAGAAATTTTATAAACTGATTATCATCAATGTCAGAAAATCTAGAAAATGATATTGTATTTTCACAACCATTACACAAAGAATTAGTTTCATCAGATGAAGTAGCACCACACACTTAAATACTGAACCATATGATACTAAAATTCTATCTAGGCTTTTTGCAATTAATATAGCCTATACAAAGTTAACATATGAATATGAAAAAAAAAAAAAAAAATCAAATATTAACAGTATAAAAAGAATGAAATAAGAAATGTATATGATAACGCAGTAAATAACTAGATTTGAATCGGTGTATATTTTTTGAAAAAATTTTCTAAGTTCAAAAAAATTTCTAAGTTCAGAAAAGTTAAGTTAAGTTTTTAAGAAAATTCTTTTAGTAGGCTTCTGGAATTATACTAGTGTTTTAAGACTAGAACAATTTTCTTAAACTCCTCTGGCCCAAATTTTAAATCTCATTTTTCAAGAAAATATGCACTGATTCAAATAAAAAAATAAAAAAAAAAAAATAAATAAAAATATAAAAAATATAAATATATATATATATATATATATATATATATATATATATATATATATATATATATATAGTTGGTACTATATATATATATATATATATATATATATATATATATATATATATATATATTTAGGGGCTAGACCATTAAGAGACAAGGGAGGAAGAAGTCACCCACGTCCGTCCCACCAGCACAACAGACCCCCAACTCACTTCCATCTTTGCGGTTTACCTGTGGGTATTTCTTTAATTATATATATAAAAAAATTTAATTACAATTTTAAATCGTCTATTTTTAATATATACAGTATTTATTTTTTAACTTAGAAATATTGACAGTATGTAAAAAGAAAGGGAGTTGGGGTCTGTCGACTTATGGAGGTGGACAATGGGGGTTGGGGTGGGGGGGCACTTTATCCTCCTGTCCCCAATGGCTCAGCCCCCTAAAAATAAATATTAAAT
>JABUQX010010828.1:2500-7500 GCA_015478945.1 Trachelipus rathkii
TTTAGGGGGCTCGAGCCGACGGGGAACACAGGGGGGGACGTTTTCCATACCCCGTAGGCGAGGCGGAGGAACCCACCCAAATACCAAGAGCAGGGTTCAGGGCCCCTCCCCGGAGGAATAGTCCAACCCCGTAGTTCCCCGGAAGGCCGAGAGACCCCGACTCCTGCCATCGGTGCGGTCTACCCTTGGGGTATTCTTTAGTTAAAAAAAACAACAAAATTTACTAGAAAGTCTATTTATTTTAACGAGTAACGTATAAAAAGTCTCTAAATAGGCTTTCTACTCATATTACTATAATTATTAACAATAATTTTTTTTTTATTTTACATTTTCCGCACTAAAATTGTACCAGCATTCCAGCAATGTATTCCTTTTCCCGGTAGCTGTTGTAGTTTTTGAGATATGGATTGTGGCTCTTCTAGAGGCTGACATATATATATATATATATATATATATATATATATATATATATATATATATATATATATATATATATATATATATCTTTTATTTTTTGATATATATATGAGTCTCTTAATATAGATACATATATATATATATATATATATATATATATATATATATATATATATATATATATATATATATATATATATATAATAACAATAATGTATATATATATAAATCAATAGATATCGGTATATATATATATTTTGATATATCGAAATCGAAGGTCAGAAAGAAACTTAATTTTTATATATATATATATATATATATATATATATATATATATATATATATATATATATATATATATATATATATATATATATATATATATACTGTATATAGATATTGAAATATATTTATATTTTTTTATATATATATATATATATATATATATATATATATATATATATATATATATATATATATATATATATATATATATATATATATATATAGTATAATATTAGTGTGTGTTTGTGTGTTTGTGTGTGTATGTGTAAATATAAATTTACATAACTGTAACAAAACATATTTTACAATACTTATTTAACTTTTACATTTTCACATAACCCTTTATAATAAATTCATAAATTTATTTATTTTCGAATAAATAGCTCCATAATACCTTTATACGTATTTGAAAATAGGAAATGTAAATAAATTAATAGAGAATGTATTTATATTGGCATTATTTAAAGGTAATAACAAAGATCTTGAACCAGTCTTTTTATCCTTAATGTTGTTATAAAAAGTGCCATAATACATGTTTTCTATTCCCTTTAATGCGTGAATAGGTAAGGCATATTTCTAGATACTTAAACACTTAAAAAAAGAATATTATCACATTTAAACCCCCCCTAGAAAGCTTATTCGAAAGTCTCGCCACTTTATGGATTCTCCTTAAAAGATGGCGGAGAGTATATAAAAATAAAACTTAACGACTAATTCTTTCAACAAATTTTTATTTTTAAATTATTTTTGCGTATCTCAAAATAGAATCATATCAAGTTTTCTTGTTTTTTTTTTTTTTTTTTTTTACCTCAAGGGCAGAGCCCCATTCAAGTAGGGGGTGTTTGTAATTCGCTGTAAGGCATAATTTAAATAACGCTATTGTAATAGTCAGTTTTTTCCTCTTTATATTGAAGGTCAATAATAGATAAAAATTAGAAACTCTCGTCTTCTTCTGCTATATTCGTATTTTATATGTACTTTGTTTCTTGTATGGGCATAAAAAATTACAATATAAAACTTAATAATGCAGAATGCATAAAGCTAATTAAATCGTTGTCGTAACTATTCAAACATTTTTTATTATAATATAGTATATATATTCATTTATTTCCTCTCCCATAGAAATAAAGATATAATAGTAATGATACACATTGAATATATATATATATATATATATATATATATATATATATATATATATATATATATATATATATATATATATATATATATATATATATATATATATATATATATATATATATATATATATATATATATTCAAGAAAATAATATATTCTATTCAATATCCTCGTATTTCATATAGAGGAGAATAAAACTCTTGAAAACAGGGCTTTAAAATTCGATCTCAGGCAATAAAGAAATAAAAGATTGTAAATTCGTGTTTCCAAAATGTCTGGAGGAATAAAACGTATATGAAAGGTAACGTTTTCTCCAACTTTATTACATTGCAGCAATAAAGGAGGGACTTTCAATTTTCCCTTGCCTTTCATGGTAATAATAATAACAAGAACAATAATGAGGATGTTGGTAATAATAATAATAATAATAATAATAATAATAATAATAATAATAATGATATTGATAATATCTCATCGTAATAATAATAATAATAATAATAATAATAATAATAATAATAATAATATAATAATAATAATAATAATAATAATAATAATAATAATAATAATAATAATAATAATAATAATAATAATAATAATAATAATAATAATAATAATAATAATAATAATGATGATGATGATGATGATAATGATAATGATAATGATAATAATAATATAATGATAGTGATGATGTGATGTGATAACATTAATATTATTATTGAAAAATCATTTCAATAATAATAATAATGTGTGTGTGTAATATTAATATTAATGTATGTGTAATGTATTCATGTAATAATGTGTGTAATGTTTAGTCATAATGTTTTAACAATGTGTGTGTGTATGTATGACTGTATGTGTATATATTGTATATAATATGGAAGGAAGGAATGCGACGGAAAGGAAGGAGGATGTAAGGAGGGGGAGGTGGAGGAGGAGGAGGAGGAGAGGGAGGCGCCTCGTGGGGGAGGAGGGAGGAAGGAGAGGAGGAGGAGGAGGAAGGGGAAGGAGGAGGAGGAAGGAGGGGGGAGCCGGAGGAGAGGGAGAAGTCGAAGAAGAAGAAGAAGAAGAGAATTATAAAAGGCTTCAGAATACAGAACCTCTTTAGACTTGTTAGTAAGAAGAAATGTGATTTTTTTAGAACATCACGGGACAAAACACGAAAATCATCATGAGCGGAGGAAAGTTTGAGTTTCGTGGCTTCGAAAGATGTATTGTGTGGAAGATTGCGTAGAATAAAAATATAAATTATCATTTTATGAGGTATTGAAAAGTACGATGTTTTTTTGCTCCACTTAAGGAATTCCAAGAAAGATCGTATGTAAAGAGTCATTTCTCCAAAGGCCTACCTCCTAACCTGGAATATTTGGAGAAGAGAAAGACGTCTTTCAAAAGGGAGAGGATTAATAAAAGGGAGGGACGTTCCATAAAGATGATAAATATAATAATTATTATCATTGTCAAAATTATAAAAAGAGGACAGTACCCTGAACAACACAACTATTGATTGGCATAAAAGAAGAACTCTAACCATCAAAAGAACAGCTATAGAAGATTAGATAAGAGGGTAAGATGCAAGATGGAAATTGTATATCAAAGCTTTGTGTCACACTTTACTGAACTTTCAATATGTCTAGATCCACAACAAAAGCTTCACCGAAATGTCGAAGAACTGAGGACCAATATTCAGAGTAAGTGAAAGGAATATTTCTTTCGAACTCTCAATGCCGAAGTTTAAACTAGCTATCAAATATGAGATTAGAAGCTTAAAAGATGCTTCCCAATCATCTTATTAAAAGTTGATTCAAAAACTGTAGAGATTATAGTGATTAATGCAATAGGAGGATATTTATAGGAATAGAGTTATCCTCCTTTTTCTGAACAAGTCTAACGACACTTCCAGCAGAAGGAAAAGGTTGAAGCTGAAGGTAGAGACGAAGTAAGCATGTAATATCGGAAGCACGTTTGAGCACCATAGTTTGAATACCGTCAGTACCATATTCTTTCTTAGAGACGAGATCAAGGAACAAAAGATCACATCTTTAAGGAATAGGTACAGCTATAAGGGTATCAGTTTTATCCCCAAATTGGAAATAGCCATAATTTTCTTAATATTTAGGCAATTTATCAAATAAAAAACAAACTTCAGCTTTTTCTAGCCCTAAAAAGTCTATTTCGGGTGTTTTTCTGTAACCTTTATTAAATTTGTATTTTCAATTTTTTAGCTCATACTTGTGACAAAAATGAGTTCGCGTCCAGCAATTTTACTCGATTAACGAAACTTGAGCTATGCAAAGATGGATCTATTACCTAAAAGATTTACACATGCGTTTGATGAAGTTTTGACACCAAATCTCAGCAATGTTGCGATAATTGCGATAATTGCTTTTCTTCGTCATCCGATCAACATGAAATTTTCAGACCATTTGTGGTCGGGAAGATACACATTTTTTTATATAATTTTGGTATATGCAATATTTTTGCCTCTGGGCATGGGCAAATTTAAAAAAAAAAATTTAGAAGCTTAAAACAAAATTTCTTTTGAGTATATAAGAAAATAATCTAAATAAAAAAGATGTATCTCCCCCGACTATATACGCCCTGAAAATTTGATATTGATTGGATGAGTAGAAAAAAATTATTTCAATATTTCAGTTTTCTAAAAAAAAATTTTTTTGGAAAAGTGAAATATTGAGATGAGCCAAATCTTAATCGGTATAAAAATTTTCAGGGCGTCCTGTTCTCGAGGAGATGCACCTTTTATTTAGGATTTTTTTTTTTTGTACCAAGAAAAAAATTATTTCGAAAAGATACTTTTACCAAATTTGCTCCTTGCCCAGAGGCAAAACTGTTTGCATATATACCAAAAAATGATATAAATAAAAAATGTGTATCTCCGCCGACTACAAATGCTCTGAAGATTTCATGCTGATGGGATGACCACACAAAATATCGAAACTTTCATTTTCAAAACCAAAAAAAAAGTTGGGTTCGAATCGACCATTGCTGAGATCTGGTGTCAAAACTCAAACAAACGCCTGTGTAAATCTTTAGTTAATAATCCCATCTTTGTATAGTTCAAGTTTCCAAGTTGTTTCAAAAATTGTAGTATGTTAGCTCCTTTTTGTCAAAGACACGGGTTTTCAAAGGAAAATAAAA
>JABUQX010010829.1:0-7500 GCA_015478945.1 Trachelipus rathkii
GAGGCGTCGTAAAGGTGCGTGCTATCGCGAGTGATAATGCTTCAATCGAGCACTTGCCAGCTGCGGTAACCTATAGGATACCCGAGATATAATGCACCACATCGCCCTCGTCAAAGATAGAGGGTCAAGTGAAACGGAAAGTAAAAAACAGTTTATAAGCCTTTTTGCCGTTGACTCGTCCCTGTCCAAACCGGGTGAACCAAGAGCCCCCCCGATATGAGAGCGTACTCCATACAAGGGCGAATGAGACCTTTGTATATGCGGAGCAACTGAGAAAAGGAGGGAAAGCTCTCACAGTCTAAACAAATTTCTCAGTTCTTTGAGGCCGGCCCTAGCACCGTTGTGATCGTGAGGTTTCCAAGACATTTTTTTGTTTCATGTTAAGGCGCAAGGATGTTTATATTGTCAACGAGAGACGAGACAACAGAACCGTCGAGACAGGAAAGTTATAAGATATTTTGGAGAGAAGGAGATTTGTAAAAAGTTGGGTTTTTTAAAAGAATTGATTTCACAAAGTTATTTCTATCCCTCAGCGAGAATAAAATCGGAAAGATAGGAACGAGCAGGCAATTCCAGAAGTAAAGTGGGAGTAGAATTGATATGAGTTAAAGAATGAGGGTCGAGTCATCGGAATACGCAGAGTTAGAGTTAAGAGGTGCAGGTGAGAAGTATCATTATGAAAAGTAGGAATAAAGTAGAGATAAGACAGAACCCTGAGGAAGCACACTATTGACAGAAAAGAAGAAGAGTATTGCCCCATCAACAACAGCCGATATGGAGGCGATTTGAAAGAAGCTAGATATAAGTAAGCCAAGAGAAGGAGGAAGCCCAAAGGAGGGGAGCTTGAGAGCAGTGACGCGTGCCATACTCAGGTCAAATGCTTTGGATATGTCAAGCCCACCACCCAAGTCTCCCGTAGTTTTCCTAAGAGCGAAAACATTCGTTAGATAGGAATGTTAATCGCCAGTAGACTTCGATGCAACGAGAGCCGTCCCACTGTCGATCGAGTGAGTTTTCCAACATGATCTAGAAGATGAGTTGAGAGTGTTCAAAGATCTTACGATGAATACAAGTGAGAGCTACATGGCGATACAGTTAGAAGGATCAGAGCGCTTCCTTTTTCGAATATTTTGGACATGTGAGAGATTCAACGACTAGAGGGAGGGAAAAGTGCTCCGCAAGTTTTTGAGATCATAGAGATATAGTTGAGCGATGGGCCAAGAGATTAGGTTTTCAGTTGGAGATAATTAGCACACAATGATAGATCGAATAAGAGAGGAAAGGCAGATTACAAAGGTTGCTAGAGATGAAAGATTTTGTCGTAAGAACAAGTGTTAGCGCACTTCCTTTGTATGAAAGCCAGCTTTTGCTCTATTTTCCCCCTACCGACTCTCATTCTGTCCTTCCACTTACTTTATTCCTACGGGTCTTATGTATTATGGATCACTTTAGACGATAATAACACTCGCTCCCTTTGTTTAACTCCTGCTTTTTTATACATGCTCGAACGCATATTCTCAGTTTCACATCTCCGTTCGTGAATGCTCGTAATCTGATTTTTGGTGTACAACTTACTCATCTATTGCTTTCTTCTTTTTCTCCATCACTGTCTATAATTTTCTTCATGACTTGCTCCATAGTCTCTTCATCCTCGGTAACAGAGTCAAAAGCCTTTTGGCAGATCATAACGCATGCTATCAAAAAACTGATTGAGATATTCATAAGGAAGTGAATATTAGGTTGTTGGAAATTATGCGTTGCCTCCATATTTCACTGCTGCGCATAAATTTTCATGTAGCTAGAAATACGTATGCAAAGGTATTACTCTTCGTCTGAGCAAGCTGGCTATTTCATGCAAGGTAAGTGCGCTAACTCACCTCTTGGTTTTCTCCTACTTGACAAAATTTTCATCTCTAGCAGCTTCTGTCAGATATTCTGCTTTCTGCCTCTATTCGATCTTAATGCCTTGGTGTTGCTAATTCTCCAACTGAATAAGGCTATCTCTTCGGCCCAGTCGCTCAACCTATACCTTCCTCTCTCAGTTTGCTCAAAAAACTAGCAAGCTTTCGCGCTACCCTCGTCGTATGCCATTGGATATCTGGTCACATGTTCCAAGATTATTCCCGGAAAAGAAGCGCCGCCTCTCGATCCTTCTAACTCATTCGCCTTGTAAGCTTTCTCACTTGTAATCTATCTAAGATCTTTTGACAACCCTTCTCAACTCTCACTTTCTTAGATCATTGTGGAAACTCACTCCGAGTCGCCCTGTTACGGCTCTCGTTGCACGACATTCTATCTGGGATATATCAATTCCTTATCTAACCGATTTTATGGTTTTTTCGCGTCCTTGGCAGAGAACTACGGCGGACGACTTGGAGGTTGGTGGCGGAGAAGAGCGCCAAAGCATTTGGAGTATATACGCGTCACTGGCTCTCCAAGCTTCCCCTCCTTTGGGTTTGGCTCTCCTTCTTTTGCTTACTTATATCTAGCTTTGCTTTCAATCGCTCATATGGATTGATGCGGGCAACCTTTTCTATGGTCAATAGTGGTGTTCCTGCTAGAGGTCTGTCTAGTGCTCCTAACTTATTCTACTTTTACCAATTAAAAATGATCTTCTCACTGCACTCTACTCACCTGATCTCCCCACTCGTATATCCGATAGACTCGACCTGATTCTTAACTGCATATGCTATCTAATTGTAGCTGTCTTGAATTGCCTCTCGTCCCTAATCTTTTCCGATTTTTATTCTGGCGCTGATGGATAGAAGCATAACTCTTGTGAAATTCAAATTCTTAAACGCCAACTTTTACAAATCTCCTTCTCCAAATACCTTCTTAACTTTTCCTGTCCTCCAGATCGGTTTCTGAGCTTCTCTTCTCTCTGGTTGACATATACTTATACATCTATCTCTTTGGCCTTACCACTACGCCAATAAAAATTATGTCTGGGAAACGCTCAACATTGGCAGCAGTACGGTATGATCTATGTTGCGGCGCCACTCGCTAAAGAGGATCTGGAACTAATCTGTCATTATGACTGGGTGGCGCAGACTTATTCTCCTCTCTTCTTTCTCTAAGGTTTGCTTTCCACAGGGCATATAGCTAATGGGTGATCTCCTACTTTCGCCTAACGTATGGAAGTCACTTTTGTCTCATAATCAATTTCTGGGTTGGTGGATGTGCTCTGGTATTTCACCACATCAGGCGTCTTTTCCCTTTGGACACGGTTCGAGTCCAACGCAAAAAGGCACCTTTATAATACTGTTTTTCCGTACTTTTCAGTTTCACTCCTTGACCTCTATCGCATTATGTGCGAGGCGATTGTTTTGGTGCCTTCCTATCTCTTTCCTCTATTAGGTACCTCGCACAGAGCATGGCTGCTATAGTGCTCCAACGACTCTCGAGAACTTGTAGATAACACCTTCGCGTACCACCACCTTTAACTGCACGCCTTCAATTCGTTAGCATCATCATAAGGTTGCTGTATATCTCGCCGCACGAGTATTGTGTTGACATTGGTAACTTGCCCAGGGCTAACGTTCTTGGTGCGTGCTCCTACCCTTCTTCTCCCACCCTTACCTTTGTTTTGTGGATTCTCTTTCCGATCTCTGTATTTCCCTACGGAACGCTTAATGTCCTCACTTTAAAGCCCTGCGTCACTGTGCTCCTAAATTCCATACTTTCTCAATCTTTGGGGCTAGAAGGCTGAATTTTTTGAATGAGTACCTAGGAACAGCCCCCTCACTTGAATCAGGGCTCTGCCACCCTGTGAGTGGTGTGTGACAACTTGAAAACCAGACCATAATTAAGAGAGGGCTATGAGTGGTGGTGTCTTAAATTTGAACATGGAACCTCTTCCCCTATTCCCCCCATCCACTAAACATCATTCAGCCATTAAAATACCATTTATTGAAAATCGTACTCTTTCAACATTACCTTCAGATGGACCATCATATGTCGCAACCAAATTTTGACCTTTTCAACTTAAATTTACCTTTTAAAACTTCTCACGTACTCACAAGCCGGCTCCCTTTCAATCTATACTCAACTCATCAGCAATATTGGAATTTAATAGTGGCCTCTCTCCCTCTATTCTCTGTTGCCACAGCAACACAAACACTTTCTCATACCACAACAGCACCACTCCCATCTTTTCTACCGTTTCCTTCACTGCTTTTGTTTCAGTTCCACAGCTGAGCCAAATCCAAATTTGCCCTTTCTAAACTCATCCATCACCTCTCTGCTGCTCCTCATCTCGCTCAACATTTATTCCTCTGACTTTCATTTACCCATATACGATTCCTACATTTTCACCGAAGGATATCGAAGGGCTGCTTACTGCGATCAACGACTTTCTCTGAGCATGCATAGCATTCCTGGCAAATATAAGTGGATAGTAGGCAGCCAAACCTAACTTACACGCATTTCCTTAGTCGCCTTCTTTACCCGAGCCACGCTCAGAACATACAATGTGGGACTATATTTTTTTCTCCTTCACTACGGTGGCTCGAGATCTATCGCTGCCGGCCGAGTATACCCCTCTTTCCTATTTAACCAGATTTTTTATGGTTTTCCGCCTTAGGACTACGGGAGACTCCTTTTGTGGGTGGCTTCCTCTTGTGTCCGTATTCTACCGTTCACAAGTCTGCGCATAAGTGTTTTCGTCCATCTTCTCTCTTATATTCCTTTCTTTGTTTTACCAGAACTCTCTCTCCAATTTCTATCCTTTATGTTCTGAATTTTATTCTTCGGTTTCGCTATATGCTTTTGCCATCTTAAACAGCCTTTTCTTCCCCTCATTTACATCTATCGTATATATAGAGGACATTCACATCGCTCTTCCTATACTATATGAACATATCTTTAGGAGGAAGGTTTGGAAATGTCCTAATCTTTCTAATCTTATCTCTGATACCCAGTATGGCTTTTGTAAGAAACCCTCTACTGGTGATTGTTTTCTCTTTTCTCTGTTTTTCTGACTCTTGGTGATATGCTCTTCGGTATTTCAGTGAATCTTTTATTGTGACATATCAAAGGTGTTCGATAGAGTCTGGCACAAAGCTTATCAAAGGTGTTCGATAGAGTCTGGCACAAAGCTTATCAAAGGTGTTCGATAGAGTCTGGCACAAAGCTTATCAAAGGTGTTCGATAGAGTCTGGCACAAAGCTTATCAAAGGTGTTCGATAGAGTCTGGCACAAAGCTTATCAAAGGTGTTCGATAGAGTCTGGCACAAAGCTTATCAAAGGTGTTCGATAGAGTCTGGCACAAAGCTTATCAAAGGTGTTCGATAGAGTCTGGCACAAAGCTTATCAAAGGTGTTCGATAGAGTCTGGCACAAAGCTTATCAAAGGTGTTCGATAGAGTCTGGCACAAAGCTTATCAAAGGTGTTCGATAGAGTCTGGCACAAAGCTTATCAAAGGTGTTCGATAGAGTCTGGCACAAAGCTTATCAAAGGTGTTCGATAGAGTCTGGCACAAAGCTTATCAAAGGTGTTCGATAGAGTCTGGCACAAAGCTTATCAAAGGTGTTCGATAGAGTCTGGCACAAAGCTTATCAAAGGTGTTCGATAGAGTCTGGCACAAAGCTTATCAAAGGTGTTCGATAGAGTCTGGCACAAAGCTTATCAAAGGTGTTCGATAGAGTCTGGCACAAAGCTTATCAAAGGTGTTCGATAGAGTCTGGCACAAAGCTTATCAAAGGTGTTCGATAGAGTCTGGCACAAAGCTTATCAAAGGTGTTCGATAGAGTCTGGCACAAAGCTTATCAAAGGTGTTCGATAGAGTCTGGCACAAAGCTTATCAAAGGTGTTCGATAGAGTCTGGCACAAAGCTTATCAAAGGTGTTCGATAGAGTCTGGCACAAAGCTTATCAAAGGTGTTCGATAGAGTCTGGCACAAAGCTTATCAAAGGCGTTCGATAGAGTCTGGCACAAAGCTTATCAAAGGTGTTCGATAGAGTCTGGCACAAAACTTTGATTTCTAAACTTTACTCTTTAGGTTTCTGTCCATCTCTCTGTGTCCTTCTCTCTGATTTATTTTCCGATCGATCTATAGCAGCTGGATTAGTCGGCCACAGTTCTTCCTATTGATTACTTATCATTATCTTCATTACCTATCGATCTATAGCAGCTGGATTAGTCGACTACCGTACTTCCTATCGCTTACCTGTCATTACCTATCGATCATAGCAGCTGGATTAGTCGGTCACCGTTCTTCCTATCGATTACTTATCATTACCTTTATTACAATCGATCTATAGCAGATTGAACAGTCGGGCACCATTCTTCCTATCGATTACCTATCATTACCTTCATTACCTATCGATCTATAGCAACTGGATTAGTCGGCCACCTTTCTTCCTTTAAAACTATCAATAATGGTTTTTCCTCTTGGTTCTCTCTAATTCCCAATTATTTTCTCCGTTACTTCATTACTTATTAACTACTATGTCGATAACTTTCTAACGAAATTTCTTATTGGGGCATTATAATATGGTTGTTTTCAATGCCTCAAAAGCTCAGCATCTCTATCTTTTTACTCGACACAATCTCCCACCCAATTATAAATTCTTTTTAGAAAGGTAATTCAAAATTTTGTCTGTGCTTAATATTCTTTTTTATTTTTTTATTTTTTCATGATCTTTCTTTGAAGGATTTTATTATTTATCTTTATAATCAAATTTTTAAGAGGTTTGGTATTCTGAGGCGAATTTGGAAATTCTTCACGCCAACTCAGTTGCCTGCTCTTTTAAGGACATTATCATCAGTCATATGATGATATTTATCAATAGGTATGCAAACCTTTCAAATAGCCTTTCTTTGCATTTTGACAAAAAATACATGGAAATTGGTAGTAAAATATATGAATTTCATGTGTTGCATTAGATATGCATTTAAAAACATATTATTACAATCCCTTAAGCTTTATTCTGCGTTAGAAATAAAATATAAGTAATAATATATATTTAATGTAATAAAAAAATTATGATGAGTGTGTTGATTACAGAAATTGAGTCAAGCGAAATTAGTATTCTTTATAGGAACAATCTTTAAATGTAAATCCGCAAGCGAATATTTATCCGATCTTTCTGAAATTTTGTATGGGTTCCCATTTCAGTTAACCAGAACTACTTTTACCTTACGATATTTGAAATTAAAATATCTACCCACCATAATATATATACACACAAGGCTGTAGCCACAGGGGAGAGTTCTAAACCCCCATAAATTATATACACTATCAATAAATATTTTTGAGGAGTTTATAAATTTTAATTTAAAAGAATAATAAAAATAATAATTAGTAAATCCATTTTAGGAGCAGAAACTTTGGAATACATATATATGGTACGTGAGCAACCCTTAGCTCTTAGGTTTAGTTGCTGTTAAATATACAAAAGGAGTATCTTTAGCAGAGGCAATACTAAGAAGGTTGAAATAAAATGACAATCTGATTGGACAACGATATGATTGTGCAGCAGCTATGAAGAAAAAAAGATC
>JABUQX010010829.1:12500-15000 GCA_015478945.1 Trachelipus rathkii
GTTTTTTGTATACTCAAAAGAAAAATGTTTCAAATTTTCCCCCATAATTTTTTTTTTAAAATTTCTCTGTGCCCGGAGGCAAAACTTCTTCTTCTTCTTCTTCTTCTTCTTCTTCTTCTTCTTCTTCTTCTTCTTCTTCTTCTTCTTCTTCTTCTTCTTCTTCTTCTTCTTCTTCTTCTTCTTCTTCTTCTTCTTCTTCTTCTTCTTCTTCTTCTTCTTCTTCTTTTTCTTCTTCTTCTTCTTCTTTCTTCTTCCTTCTTTCTTTCTTCTTCTCTCTTCTTCTCTTCTTCTTCTTCTTTCTTCTTCTTCTTTCTGCTCTTCTCTTCTTTTTCTCTTCTCTCCTCTTCTTTTCTTCTTTTTCTTTCTCTTCTTTCTCTTCTCTTCTTCTCTTCTTTCTTCTTCTTCTCTTCTTCTTTTTCTTTCTTCTTTCTTTCTTTCTTCTTCTTCTTTGCTTCTCTTCTCTTCTTCTTCTTCCTTTCTTCTTCTTCTTCTTCTTCTTCCTCTTATCTTCTTTTTCTTCTTTCTTCTTCTTTCTTTCTTCTCTTTCTTTCTTTATCTTTTTTTTTTTTCTCTTTCTTCTTTCTCTCTTCTCTTTCTGTCTTTTTTCTCTCTTTCTTTTTCTATTTTTTCTTCTTTTTCCGCGTCTCTTCTTACTCATTCTTCCTTCTTCTTCTTCTTCTTCTTCTTCTTCTTCTTCTTCTTCTTCTTCTTCTTCTTCTTCCTTTTCCCTCTTCTTCTTCTTCTTCTTCTTCTTCTTCTTCTTCTTCTTCTTCTTATTCTTATTTTTTTTCTTTCTCTTCTTCTTCTTCTTCATCTTTCTTCTCCTTTTTATTCTTCTTTTCTTCTTCTTCTTTTCTTTTCTTCCTTCTTTCTTCTTTCTCTTCTTCTTCTTCTTCTCTTTTAATACATCGTCTTTCATGTCCTTCTTCTCCTTGTTATTGTTATTTCTCTTTCTTCTTTTCTAATTGTTTTTCTTCTCTCTTAATCTATTCATTTTCTCTTCTTCTCTCTTCTTCTTTCTCTCTTCTTCTTCTTCTTCTTCTTCTTCATCTTTCTTTCTTCACCCTCTTTTTATATTTTATACCCTGTTCTTCTTATTCTTTTTCGTATTTCTTCATCTTCCTTCTTTTCTTCTTCTTTCTTTTTCTTTTTCTTTTTCTTTTTCTTTTTCTTTTTTCTTCTTTTTCTTTTTCTTTTTCTTTTTCTTTTTCTTTCTTCTTTTTCTTCTTTCTTCTTCTTATTTTTCTTTTTCTTCTTCTTCTTCTTCTTCTTCTTTTCTTCTTCTTCTTCTTTCTTTTTCTTCCTTCTTCTTCTTCTTCTTCTTCTTCTTCTTCTTCTTCTTCTTCTTCTTCTTCTGCTTCTTCTTATAATTATAATTATAATTATAATTATAAATTAAAGTAATAATTATTATTTTATAATTATAATTAAAAATTATAATTATAATTAATTATAATTATTATTATTAATTAATTATATTTAATTTTATTTTTAATATTTATTAAAAAGATAGTTAGAATTATATTAAAATACTTTGTAATTAAAATATAATGTAATTAATATAATTATAATTATAATTATAATTATAGGAATATTATTATTATTATTATTATTATTTATTTAATTATATTATTATTATTATTATTATTATTATTATATTATTATTATTAATTATATTATTATTTATTATTATATTATTATTATTATTATTATTATTATTTTCTCAATATATTTTCATTATTTTAGAAATATATTTTTATTTATTTATATTAAATTTTAAATTAAATTTAAAATAATTTTTATTATTAATTTATTTTTATTTTATTATTATTATTATTATTATTATTATTTTATCTTTCTTTTTAATATTTGTATTATTTTTTATTATTCTATTAATTATTTTTATCATTATTATTATTATTATTATTATTATTATTATTATTATTATTATTATTATTATTATTTTATCTATATTATTTTATTATTATTAGTATTATTATTATATATTAGTTATATTATTATTATTTCATTATTTTATTATTATTATATATTATTAATTAATTATTATTATTACCAACATCTTCATGTATTGGGTTCTTGTATTATTATTACGCATGAAAGGCAAGGAAATGTAAAGTCCTCCTTTATTGCTGCAATGAAAAAGTTGGAGGAAAACGTACCGTTTCATATACGTTTATTCATCAGACAGTTTTGGGAAACACGAATTTACACATCTTTTATTTCTTTATTGGCTGAGATCGAATTTAAAGCTGTTTTCAAGAGTTTATTCTCCTCTATATGAATACGAGGCTATTGATAGATATATTATTTTCTGAATATATATATTATATATTATATTATATATATATAATAGTATATATATACATATATTATATATATATATAATATTATATATATATATATTATCATAGATATATATATATATTATATAATATATATATTAATAATATAGTATATATATATATATATAATTATATAT
>JABUQX010010830.1:0-7500 GCA_015478945.1 Trachelipus rathkii
AAGAGGAGAGATGATTACTTGATTACTGCTTAAGTATGTAAAGTTTAATGAATATGTGGTTATAAACAGTAACATATGAGTAAGCAGTAAACTATGAGTTAAAGCGTAAAGGCAGAAAGTTAGGTGCAGTAAAAGCAGGAAGTTAAGCAAGTAAAACATGAGTTATAAGCGTAAAGCAGTAAAACAAACAGCAGTACTAATCCCCGCTTTTGGGTTAGGGTAACACACTTATTGTTTCTGATTTACTTGCTTTAAGGTATGTAAGTTCGGATGAATATGTGAGTTTAAAAAGTAGAGGGGATCGGCTAGAGATTTTATTGAGGGGGAGTAGCCATGGACAGTGGAGTTAAAGCAGTAAAGCAGAAGTTAAAGCAAGTAAAATAGGCATGCGGGTAGTACAGTAATATGCATTAGTTAACACTGCGCCTTACTAGGTGTTAGGTAAAACTCTATTGAGTTTACTGATTTATGCTTTTTACGGTATTGTAATGGTTAATAATATGTGAAGTTAAAGCAGTAAAACATGAGGTTAAAGCAGTAAAGCAGTTAAAAAAAAGCAGGGGCTTAATCCCTAGGTGTTTAGGTAAACTCTATTGGATTTACTGACTTTACTGCTTTAAGGTCTGTAAAGTATAATGTTTTTTATGTAAATTTCGTACAGTTGTAAGTAAAATAATGATTATATATCAGAGACTCTGGATTTTTTCTTATCTTCCTTTCTCATTCCACAATCATCATTTTTCATTATTTATATTGGACATAACTTCTTAAATTAGATTTCTAATTTTTAATGTTATCTTGGTCAGCTTTTCCTGGTTTTAGAGTGTAAGTACATGGCCTCAGTACTCAACTCATCAATTGTGAATTAGTCGCTGATGGAGCTTTATCCCCAAACGCCCTCTGGATACCGTTCCCTGATACATGAATCATTTTTATTTTAAGTAAAAGGTGTATATGTAATACTATATATATATATAATATATTAGATATATAATAATTTAACATGTGTGTGTGTGTGTGTGATGATGGTGTGTGTGTGTGTGTAGGTGTAGGTGGCTGAGGACTACGGCTGGTTCTGTATCGAAGGGTGGATGTTGTGTCTAGTATGTGTGCTTGTGTGTGTGGTATTGGTGTGAGGTAAGTGCGCTATGGGTAGGTTTATGTAGTGTATATAAAAGCCTTAGCGTTATGTGTGTGTGTGTCGTAAATAGCTAGGAGGGTGGTGCGTGGTGTGCATAAGTTGATAGTGTGGTGTAGACGTGGGCTGTAGGTGTGAGTACGGGGTTGGTTTATTGGTTTTTTAAATCGCATGGAGGGTCGGTAAGGGTGGGTTGTGTGTATATAGGGTGGGTGTAGGTGTAGGCATGTGTGTGTAGGTGCAGATGTGAGTGTAAGTGGTATATGGGTGGGTGTATGTGTGTGTGTGTTAAGTATGTAGCGGGTGTCTGTGTGTGTGTGTATAAGTAGCGTAACGTGTGTGCTGTGTGCGTATGTTGGGAGTGGGTACGTCAATGTAGTGTTGTATACTTTTGACTTTGTAATGTGATGTCGCGTCTGGGTGGTTGTTATGCGATGATACGTACTTCCTTAACTCTCTCGTCTTCGTGGTCATAATATACTACTCAAGGTAGTGGTAATACCCTACATATACTTAAGTTTAGCCTATGGGTATATTTATATTATTATTATTAACTGATATAATATATTATTATATATATTTATATAAATATTATATATATCTATAATATAAAAATATATTATAATATATATATATAGTATATATTATATATACTATCTATACTATATATATTATATATATATATAATATATATATATATATCTATATATATATCATATAATATATAGATAAATGCAAAATCGAGATGCGTTTTTTCTAAACTTTTAATATCGAAATTTTAATATTTTCCAATAATTTTGTATGCCTAGAAAATTGATTTTATATATAAGTAACATTTGTTTTTATATTAAAGGGCATTCAGACGGAGCCCAATTAGTTAAGTCGTATACACTTCCTTAAGAGGCTACGGGTCGAGTTCCAGTTTGGTCAGTGACATGGAGAAGTCACTTTGTTAATCCGGCATTTAATGTTATCTCCTTGCGGAGTGGGGATGATTCCATCAGAAGATGAAGATGTTTGCGCAGCGCCTATACAATGTATGCGCAAACGTCTGGCAAAATACAGGGTAAGTAGTGTATAAAATGACATGTGGCGACCATTCCTTAAAGAAGGCTCCAATGGGTTCAGGATAACTGGTGAAACCTTCCAGAAGAGTCCAGAGCACTATATATAATAATATAATATATACAAACGGTATATTATATATTATATATATAATTATTATATATTAGTTATCTAATATATATATATAACTATTATATAATATATATATTATATATATATATAGTATTATTAATTATATATATATATATAGTGAAGGCCGAATTTAGAGAAGATTAGATTCATGAAAACTAGGTATTGGGGATTGGGACGACTCCTGTGGAGGAGCACAGACAGATAAAGCAGGCACGGTGAATGGAATGGGTATAGAGATACGGTGAATTGAACAGGGTAGGAAGGCAGGACTGGGATGATGGAAGGGTGTGTGTTTGTGTGTGTATAAGGGTGAGTGTATGTAAAGTTGAGTGCATCCGTGGAAAAAATACGTTAATGATCATACATTACCCAATTTGAAATATTTCCGGCTAAAAAGGACATGAAAGTACACGAGTTTGAAAAACGAGAATGCGAAAAAAAACTATCGGCGTGGTGTGTGTGGTGCGGCGCGGTCGGCTGCGCGTTCGACGGGGCCATGCGGAAAAACGCGACGATGACGATGACTGCGACGATTAAACGCGACAATGACGATGACTGCGACGATTAAACGCGACGATGGCGTGGACGATTGAATTTGCGATTTCATCCCGACGTAAGGCGACGATTGAAAATTTGATGGCGGATGATGAACAGCGCGCTTATAAAAAAAAACAACACAGGTTTGTTGCATAAAAAAGTTCAGGAAAGAACATGAACAAAATAAAATGGTAGGCTGATAATACATAAACTTTAAAAATACGACTAACTAGCTATCTGAAAAAACGAGGGGGTCCACCCCATTCGGGACTCCCCCTTGGGGGTGAATCCATACATAAAAATCAACCCAGGAAAGTACGTGAGAATCTGGGATGACAAAACGATACCCTAAAAAACACCCATGAACCTACGTGAGTAAAAAAATATATCTGTCAGGATATTGATGAAGCATATAAAGATGTTGCCTTTCTCCGAAAAACCATTAGCGATATTGCTGGTTAGCTACGTCTTATCGAACAAAAATTCACAAGTTGATTCTAGGTTAGGTTAGGTAGGTTACGTCTTCCTGTGAAGTTTTTTTTAAATCCATTTCCCACATTATTAAAAGAGGCATCCGAAAAAATTTCCATTTTTATCCTTCCTTTCAGTGTAGGAATGATGATTTGGGTTTCCTTTTCTTTACCCGTTCTATAATTTTTATTAATTTTTTCATATCCCTTGTTGCTTTCTTACAATATTTACTTTCGCTTACATTATAAGATATTTCTGGTCTTGTTTGTTGAGCTATCCAGTTTAATTATTCAAGAAACGATCTGTATTCAGTTTGTTCTTCCTTATTTAATATTCTCTCTTCCTTAAATCTTTTTCTTCTCGGACACTTTGAGTTATTAAATAATATGGATATCAAGGCCCGCACAGAGCAATTTGCAACGTCATCCTATAAAGTTGTTTGTATCGGGACGACTGAGACAAAAATTCAAAGTAATGTTGTCCAAGCGCAGTCCGAAGATGGTAAGTTATCATTTAATGTAACTTTGGATCGTATGGACATAGCACAAAAGTCGATGTATTTTTTGTGCAACTTGAATCAATTGATATGGTAAAACTTGGAAATTGCTCGGTGTTTTTTTGTTTACGGATTCATTCCATGTGATGAATCTCATACACGTGATAACATAAGTGCTTCAATATCAAGAAAGGGTTTTCAAGAACTTAAATTTAGAATTGCTTCTTTGCTGTTAAAGTATAATGGAACAAATGTTTATTAAAGCCGTCACATTGAATATAACCCCCGCAAGATTACTTGCTTGCAATACTATAGGAACCCTTTGTAATTGATGACGTTTTATTTCTCAAAACCAAAATTCAACAGTTTATATCAAACATTGTTTGATAAAGTTCGAAATATTGCAGTATTCAAAAGATTTCCAAAATTTGAGAATTGACTACAAAGGCAATCTATAAATTCTAGAAAAAAAAATAGCTTCACATAAGTCAACAAAATTACGAGAGATTGTAAAACCAGATGGAATAGTTCATTACCTATGATAGACGAAGCTGTCAGTCAAGCAGGCAGTTAGAAATTGCAGCTTTGAAGTTTAAAACTTCCATCACTCGCTATAAAAGAAATGAAAAAAGTAATTTTCTTAGAGAATTTGCAAAGATATTCTGAGACTTTCAAAGAAGCATCGCAAATTTTGTGTGGAAGTAAATATCCTACTCTTGATAATTGTTCCACTTTTATGCTATAAAGGCTCTCGGGGGGGAGTTATCGCAATAGACGATTGCTGAAGAAACAGAAAAGGTAAAGAACAGGATCAAACATGAAGCTTTAATCAAAGATAAAAGAGTTTCTTCATATGTGACTTTGTCGAAAAGAAAAACTATAGAGACAGTAACCAAAAATTAGAAAAACTAATTTTTGATTCTGGACTTGGGAATTTATTATTATATGGTGTAGGATACTTTTTTAGAAGGAAAATGAAGTGAGATAGGGGGTGGACTGGGTAGAAATTCACCAACTAAACTACGAAAGCGAGATTAGAGACGCATTTCTTCGAAACCTTTGAGCCATGATATAATTGTATTTCAAGACATTCGTATATTCAAGTGTTTGACAAGTTACTTAAAGTCTAGCGACTAGTGACTGCGATAGTGAATCATCTGTAGATTCATCTATATATAATGAACTCGAACTTTACAAGAAATATTATCAAAAGGACAAGACTATAAGAACAATTGATTTCGACATTTTAACATTTTGGAAGGAAAAGGAGGCTTTGTTCAAAATACTTAGTAAAGTAGCTAAAGTTTTTCACTATCCAGCAACATCGCGGTTTTTTTTTTTGAAAATGGAAGACTATTTCTCAAAGCGGCGATCTAATAACGATCGAGAACAAGACTTTAATTCGAAAAGTGTTTTAAAAATTAATATTTTATGAATAGAAATCTGAATTCTCTTATAACTGAAATATCTCTTATCAAGCTGGCTTAACTCAAGGTTGTGTATATATAATATAATATATATATATATATATATATAAATATATAGTATATATATATATATATAGTATATATAATATATAATATATATTACTAATATATATACTAGGTATATATATATATACATATATATATAATATATAATAATAGATACATATAATATTATTATATATATATATATCTATTAATTATATTATATATATATATATATAGGGATTTGAATTATATATATTATATATAATTAGTATATATAGTATATTATGGTAAAACATTGCTGTTGTTTAGTAATCTAATATCTACAGGATTAATATATATATATAGTAGTATAGTATAGTAATTATAATATACTATATATATATATAGTACGTATATTATATATATATATATTAATATATATTAGTTAATTGGCTGTTTAATTATCGCAATGTCAACAACAAAAATAAATTATAGTATATATATATAGTATATATATATATTACTATATATATATATTATAGTATATAATATATATATATATATATATATTGATATATGATATCTATATATATATATATATGTATATATTATTATATATATGCATTATATATATAATAAATATACTTATATATATATATTTATATATGTATTGAGTAATTATATGTTTGTAAGAAGTAAATAAATAGAGTGATAAAATATCGAATTCTTTGTTATTCTTCTTATTTGTTAGCCAACACTACAGTTTGTACAGTCACAGTGGCTATAGTAAGAAGGTTGCGGTTGCGGTGCGGTGCGGTGCGTGGTGCGCAACTATTGGTGCGGTGCGGTGCGGCAAAAATGATTGCGGTTGCGGTTGCGGTGCGGTGCGGCCAAGTTCAAAACATCGTGTGCGGGGCGGTGCTGGGTGCTGCTACAAGCTGGTGCGGCTGCGGTGGCCTGTGCCGAAAATACCGCGTGCTGTGCCAACTTCCTAATCTGTAGTAAATGGATACAGATGGGCCTTAGATAACTTTCTTGAAAGCTGGTTTATTAATTTACTGTCTTCTCTACATAAATATTTTCTACTCTAGGAATTAAGAATATTTTGGGCTGAAGGGATGGCCAATAGGGGTTCTATGATAAACTGCTCTATCAGTGATTTGTGAACGTCTGGTTACTCTCATTGCAATAAAATTGGTACACTTTTCTGAAGATTTGCCTGTGATTTGGGGTCTTTGATATGCCAATGTTTTTTTTTTTGGAAGAAATTTTCCTCAAGACTCATTGTTTCACGGCTTAGATCTTTTGCTATTTTGGGGTGTCTCTGTTCTCAAAAAATCAGGATCTCTCTCATATACGTATCGGGGCAAATTTTTGACTACACGATTATTTTCTTCACGGTGATGGGATTTTCTGTATGTTTATATGAAGTGGAGTGTTGGTAATTAGAGTGTTTTTTGGTGTACTAACCCAGCTTCTTATTTTTCTGTGGCATATTTTACACTCTATAAGAATTTTGCAACGTCTTTAATAATAATAAATCTCTTACGAAGGATGCATTTTAAAAGAACATTTTGTAGTAGAAAGAAATAGGACGCAAGTCGAAAAAGAAAGCCCAGCCTTTTTTTTACCATTAATTCTTTAGTGAGAACTCGTGGCAGTCAGAAAATCCATCCTGAGAGCTTCCGGGACCCGCGACGAACGCCTCACTATGCGAATCTCGTCATGTGGAGTTCATCCCACAACTATACCCCCTCACCAAACCCGCATTCACTGCCTATTATGCACCTTTCTTCTCGCCTCTGCCAAGCTCACCTTCTCTCCTGCCAATTTTCTTGCTGTCTCTCCCCGGTCGATTCCCCAGCACACTCACCAATACTAAAAGTGACCATAGTCCCTTTTTAGCCGGGGACAGTCACGCTTTTTTCGACGCTCTGTCTTCCGCTTTTTTTGAAAATAGAGAATCCGGCTTTTTCGGCAGAGATATGCGTCTATTTTTTTCCTTTTCAATAAAATAATAGTTAATATAAAATTATAAATTAAGAAGCTAACCTACAATAATAATATATATTATATAGTATATATAATAGTGCTCGGGTGGGATACATAATATATATATAGTATGGTATAAATTATATATACTATATTTTATTATATATAATATACTATATTTATATTATATATATGAATATATACTATATATATATTGA
>JABUQX010010830.1:12500-17500 GCA_015478945.1 Trachelipus rathkii
AATGTTATACCAATTTTATTTAATTTTTTTTTTTTTTTTTTTTTACTTTTTCCTAACCAAATTTTACAAGGTTCCAAAATGTATTCATTCATCTGTAGTTTTGTAGTGTTTCGAGATTTTTTTTTTTTTTTTTTTTTTTTTTTTTTTTTTTTTTTTTTTTTTTTTTTTTACAGTTTCCCTCGGTAAAATTTTGCCAGGTTTCCAGCAATGTATTCCTTCCGGTAGCTGTTGTAGTTTCTGAGATATGGATTGTGGCTCTTCTCGAGAGCTGGCCTATATAATATATATATATACTCTAGTATTATTATATTATATATTATATATATATATGATTAATATTCTATATATTATATATATATATATATATATATTATATTATAGTTATATATAATATAATATATCTTTATATATTATTTTTATTTTATATATTAGTAGTATATGATATATATATGTATATATTAGTATATTAATATATTTTATATATTAAATAATTAAAATATAATACTATAATAGTAATAATAATATGTATATATTATTATATATATGTATTTAATATTGCTGTATTAAGCGTGTATCAATGGAAAAGTTTCATACAGTGTTTTTTTTAGAAATACAATTGGGAGAAGAGATTAAAAATACCGTATGCAGGGCCGATACGGGTGACTGGAGTATAAAAGGGATTCAAAAGGCAGAACTGTTTGTTTCGGCCAGTACCAGTATAAGCACGTCTGAAGATGTTAATGTTACGGAACCTGCGGCTAATCCCCTTGGCGCCTCAATGACATTAGCCGGGAATCTAGAGCTCCACTCTTTCAAGTGGTGATCAACTGGTTCAGAAATGCGGGAAAATAGCCGATCCCAGACTTAAGGGGATCTCACAAGGAAAACCCTCAACCTAAACTGTCAGTTTTCCCTTTCAATCTTTTCCAGTCTCAAAAGACTTGAGTATAGTGTGGAAAAAGATGCCCGTTATTTTGCTATTTGTTCGTGTCGGTTGTTTCCCCTGGAGACCAGAGGCAATGTTTTACTAAAACTGGATTAGGAAGTGGAAGAGTAAACGTGAAAATGTGAAAAACATCAGTTTTCACCACTCATTGTAAAAACGCAGTTCATCTCAACTGTCTTGGGTGGAAATTACGAACGACGGGTGATGTCCGTTACACAATTGGTTTGCTGTAATCTAACGAGGAAACAAAAGAAATCAAGAAATATCAAATTGATAGCAGACATTGTGTTACGACTTAGCCGAAAGGAATCCCTCTTAGGGGCTATTCGGAAGTTCATTCGGAAAACAAAGGAAATTTTCGTGAAATCTGTGAACGTGTTTGCCAATTATACTCAGTAGATCCCTTTTGTTCCTTGTGCAATCGTTACTATAACTTAACAAGTAATTCAATTTTGTAGTAAATTTGTTTATTTTAGAGGACGATATGGTGTCCTTCAGCGTGTTGAGGTCAGAGGGCGCCTACAAGCAGATGAGTTAACTCTTGGGAGAGCGGGGGAGCGGGGGAGCTCGTTGTTGGAGTTATCAACGCTTCAGAAAGTAGACGAACTGAAGCTAAGTTTTGTAACGTTTGGGACTCTGTTATTTAAGCTGCGTTTCAGAAGCCCGACTGCAGCCGGGCGCACACAGGCGCATATGGATCGTTTCCAGAGCCGTTTGCGCCCTTCTACGTCATGTAAACGTCAAGTCAGGCGCCCGTTGTTTAATCTCGATTTTGGGAATTTAGTAACACGGCGGGCTATGAAGGATACTTTGTTTACAAACAAATTTCTTTACAAAACATGTGTCGGAAATGGCTTGCCAAAGGTTTTATAATGTTTTAGTTAACTTTTATTTTAAAGATACTAAATATATCGTATCATTTCATAAATAGATAAAAATAAGTATAAGAGTATTGTTTACAATTGTCACCTGATCCGACGGGCGCGCTCGGGCGTTTCCAGGTACTCAAATTTCCTTTGTTTATTTTGGTTAATTGTAATTTTTTTCAATTCGAAGCGTTTCTGAGTCGATTTTGCACACGGGCTGCCTCGGCTTCTTGGAAACGAAGCCTTACTATTCTTACACTGCACATACACCATACATATGCACACAATATATATATTTATTATATAGTATATATATATATCATATATTATATATATATATACTATATATATATATATTTAGGTATATATATATTATAATAGTATTATACTTATATATATATATATTATATATATATATATATATATATATAAATACTATATATATCTATATATATATTTAAATACTCTATATATATTATATATATATATTATATATTATATATATATTATATATATTATAATATATATATATATAATATTAATATTTATATAATATAAATATTTAAATATATATTATTATATATATATTAATATATATATTATGCTATATAATATTATATTAATAATATTATATATATAATATATTATATATATTATAGTTATATAGGGATTCTAATTATATATATATATATAGTATATTGTAATATATAGTAATATTAACTAAAGAAGTTACACCGCATGTATTCGAAACGAGGGGTCAAAGAAAATGATAACATATATGGAATCAGCGATGAAATTTGTATTGGAAAATGAAAAAAAAAATTTACTTTTTTTTTTTATTTTTTTTAAATTTTCAAAACTACGATAGGTAGAAGAAAACTAATAACATATTTGGAATCAGCGTATTAAATTCTTTTAGGGGGCTCGAGGACAGAGGGGGGGACGCGTTTTCCATACCCGTAGGGGAGGGGCGGAGGATCCCCGCGACACCAAATACACTAAAGAGAACCCGCGACTCTTTCATCTTCTTTGCGGTTACCCTGGGTATTCTTTTTAGTTAAAAAAAAAAACTTTTTATACAATTTCATACGCTGATTCTAAATATGTTATTAGTTTTCTTGTACCTATCGTAGTTTTGGAGATATAAAAAAAAATAAAAAAAATAAAAATTTTTTTTTTCATTTTCCATACAAATTTCATACGCTGATTCCATATATGTGATCAGTTTTCTTGTACTATCTAGTTTTCGAGATATCATGCAGAGTAACTTTTTAGTTTCACCATAATCATTATGGTAATTAATTATGTAAATATAATAGGTAGTCTATAATATTATATATATTTATATATAATATATATATATAATAACTATATATATATATATATATAATTATATATCTATATATATATATATATATATATAATATTATTATATATATCATCCCTTGCTGCTAAGCCCCCAAAAAAATTTTTCCAGAAATCCGCCTATGTCACCAATACCGCAAAAAACTCTCAAAAATACTCACGAAAAGCACAGGCCTTTAATAAAGATGTCAACCATGTCAACCTTGATCATCCATACAATGATCTATTTTTTTTTCTTGAAAGCTTAAAGAATCACTAACAATCGTATAAAATGAACCATTATTACTTAGTGGACTTCTTTTACCTTCCCTACCAATCTACCATATAGAAATAAAAAACGAGGACCTGTATATCATGCAAGAAATACTTAACGTTGAAATGGAACAAACATAAGTAAATAAATAAATAAATAAATGATATATTAAATAAATTACTAAATTTATATAATAAATTTTTGGGGGGGAACAAGTTTCAATATCACTCTAGAATACAACTTCCCAGATAAAGAAAATTTGAAGGAGTGGCTCAGTGTCCCAGTGACTCAGTCAGTAACGCAGAGAGTATCGATATATCGATATTTTGTATTTTTGATATATCAGAGAAGTAAATGATGTTTTTCAGCGATATATCGATTCCTTTTTTTGATTATTATCGAATCACCTATTTTTTGCTCCCATTTATAAAAGATACTATTATATATACATATAATATATATATATAGTAAAGTATATTATAATTATATATATATATATCTATATATATATATTATATTATATATATTATTATATAATATATATATTTTATCTTATATATATGTATTATATAGTATATAATATATAATATATATAAAAGATATATATATATAATATATATATATATATATATATATATATATATATATATATATATATATATATTTATATATTTTATATAGTATATATATATATTTTATATTATATATATATATAGTATTTATATATATGTACTATATATATATATATATATATATATATATATATATATACTTATATATCTATATATAAATTATACCAATATATATATATATATATATATATATATATATATATATAATAGACCATGGGATTTAAATGTAAGGTTCTTAAGTTTACAAATGATACCAAAGTGGCTACCTCTGTAAGGAATATTGATGGATGTATAAAGATTTAAAATGATCTTGATAAACTTCTTGGGTGAGCAGATAAGTGAAAAATTAATTTTAATAGTAAAAGGTTTAAGGTTTTTCATGTAGGTTACTCAACTTAAAAAATTCAACTACGAAGTCATTAGGGGTTTTACTCGACTTTGCGAGCAAAGAAAAAGATTTGGGTATGATTATAAGCAGTAATCTGAAAGTGGCAAATCAGTGTTTGGAAGCAAGAAATTGAGCTAATAAGATGCTAGGAGTAATAAATCGCAATGTCGTTTGTAAGAACAAGGTTATAAGTAAGCTGTATAATAGTTATGTTAAAGACCTATATTAGAGTATATGCACAAGTTTGGGCTCCTTATTTAAAAAGACATATATGTGCTGGAGAGAATGACACGTAGAGCAAGTAGGATGATTTCTGGCTTTGAGAGTAAAAGCTATGAGGAAAGGATGGTGTTGGGAATGTCTTTAGTAAAAAGGCGATTTCTTAGAGGGGATATGATACAAGTCTGAAAAATTATTACATCTCACGATAGTACGGATATTAATAAATTCTTTATATGGGAAACTATGGTCATGATAAGATAATTAAATGAAGGTCTGCCCCAAGGTAGCCTTCTCAATATAGTCCTCTTTTTCAGCGGATTTAGTGATG
>JABUQX010010830.1:25000-27500 GCA_015478945.1 Trachelipus rathkii
TGCCAGCAGAGTTCTTGGCTCTCCTGGTCTACGTGCGCTGCTAACACATAAATAAGAATTATATATATATATAGCAGTTAGTATATATATATATATGGAAGAGCATATATATATATATATATATATATATATATATATATATATATATATATATATATATATATATATATATATATATATATATATATATATATATATATATATATATATATATATATTTATTATTTTTAATTTTTTAGTTAGTGTACAGGGGCCACCACTGCGCACCAATAAAAAGCGGCGATTCTGAGTCAGAAAACCAACTTCAGGGGTAACTCCTAAACTGAACGCATGAAAACAGCAGTTCAGGAATTAAACTTCATAGGGCAGAGCCAGTTCCCGAAGGAAAACAAAGATCGCGTCACTGTGGCAATGAGGTGATTCTGACAATATAAAGGAGAGGCGATATTGGGGAAAAACCTGTCTCCGGAAGATGTGATAGTCTCACAACCCACGAGAATACGGTGGACTCTGGGAACGCAAAGCACACATGGGAGAAGCTACCCTTGCCATGACATGAGGTAGTTATGTTTCACATTGGCATGAAAAATTCTCAAGCGAGCCAGGTGGGGTCAGTATCGTCGGAAAGGATCTCTGGAGCATATACTGTTCCATTAGACGTATGGTTAACATCATCCGTCGTGGAGATAACGGATAGATCGCCCAAATATGATAAAGAAGCCAATAACTGACTTGATGTCGAGAGGTTGCACGAACGAGGAGAGAACCATTCCTCATCGAGTCGCCTGATGATCGGTCGTACGAGGACGAGATGGCTATGAGACGTGAGGGGTTGTGAAGTCCTCGAACTGAGATAAAAGTACAGAGGATAGGTTTCATGAGTGGGGGCACCCGGTGGAATGTTCAAGAACGGAAACTGTTCAACAGGTCGAGGCGTATGGTAGCGAGTAGTCGGGCCCCACGGCTGAGGAGAAGCCCGATTCTTTAGCGACTATAATTAAAATTGGGATGCGATCTGATATGAGAGCATGAAAGGTTTGCCATGTAGTGGTAACAAATTTGGGGGGAGCAAAATTTGATATTGGGGGAAGTGGCTTTCCTGGTAACGTTTTGGAGGTTTTGTGTAAGTTAGTTTCTGTTATTAAGAATACTAAGTGAATGTAAATTTACTGTTGGTGTGTGTGTTAGTGTGTGGATCGGGGGTATTAAGCCATGTAGGGTGATGTGCGTTGAAATCACGGTGAACTCTGGGAACGCAAAGCACACATGGGGGGGGGGCTTCCCTTGCCATGACATGAGGTAGTTATGTGTCACATTGGCATGAAAAATTCTCAAGTGAGCCAGGTGGGATCAGTGTCATTGTTCCATTAGACGTATAGTTGACATCGTCCGTCTTTAAGCTGTATTAAGTTGTTATATATTGCTTCAAAGGAAATAGGTTTGGGGATAATTATGTGGACAGTGTCGAGATGTGGATGGGGGAGAGGGGGATATAAATATAGATTACGTTTTATGTTTTTTATTGACCTGTATTTCTATTGATTGGTAAGATTAAGTTTGTTCGTTGTTCATAAGAATTTGTTTGTTTTGTTGTTTCGAAATTGTATATTTTTATGTATGAGTGTAATAAGACTGTGCTGGGATGAGATTTTATCCTGTCTAAGCATTGTACAATTTGGAAATTCAGAGAGATGTGTATCTTGTTTGAGGTTAGACTCCTGTATGTGCATGTTGTATTTAATTAGTATGTTTTGGAGTTCTTTGTGTTTATTATACCAGTTATGTTTAAATAAAATATGTTGAAGGAGTTGAGTGGATGTGGAATTTGGATTTCTGTGTTCGCCTCTACGCATAGATGGCAGGACCATGTTTGGGAGTAAGCATTGTGGGTTTGAAAGTTGGTGGACTTCAGATGATACCATCGTTGGCAGGAGTACCACAACACTGAGGTCGTCCTCAACTAAATTATATATTGCATTTGGGGCAGGGGTATGTTATGGGACCTGGGTTTGATTCTATGTCACCAGCCATCAAAAGGAGCTAGGGTGAATATGTCAAGCAATTCAGTATAAAAATCAAAACAACAAACCGACATTATATATATATATATGATATATATATATATATATATATATAGAGTATATATATATATATATATGGTATATATATATATATATATATATATATATATATATATATATATATATATATATATATATATATATATATATATAATATATATATATATATATATATATATATATATATATATATATATATATATATATATATATATATATATATATATAATTCTGCCCCTGGTCTTAATTCTTAATTAGAGGCCACACTGCTTCCAGGGAAGCGGTATTGTGCCGCCACTGGGAAGGATTCCACAGGTCGAGGAGAGAAGATATAGAGAAGTCGGCGGGCGGTTGAGAGCAGAGTACCCCAGAAGTAGAGGTGTCACTGTATCTTGGGGAATTGTGACATCTGGCAAGTG
>JABUQX010010830.1:35000-38868 GCA_015478945.1 Trachelipus rathkii
TATATATAATATATTATATATAATATATATATATATATATTATATATATATAGGGGCGTATATAAAAGGGTAGGCAGGGTAGGTAGTTCCTACCCAATATTTTAGAGTCTTTTAAATAGAATAAATTAAATGGTAAAGTTAACTAAATTATTAAAATTTTTATATGAAAGTGTAAAAAAGACTGATTTATAAAAAAAATTTAAAGAAAATCAACTACTCTTTAGTAATAACAATTATAATAATTAAATTCTTTTGGAAATTTTCCTTCCTACCCTGTTCTTAAAAGTAAATCTCAAAGCCCTGGGAGTACGTAGATTATTCATAATTCATATAAAATATATAATATAGTGAAAAAGCCAAACGTCATTACCTTGCTGTTCGAAGCGAAAAAATACGCGAAATTCGCGAGTACGAAACTTTCGTTCAATCGTACGAAATAATTTGAAAATTTTTTTTTGAATCTCTCTCTCTCTCCTCTCTCTCTCGTTCATCTCTCCTCTCTCTCTCTCTCTCGTCTCTCTCTCTCTCTCTCTCACTCTCTCTCTCTCTGGATATATATATATAGCAATATATATTATAATATATATATATTTATATATATAATATATATATATATATAATAATATATATATATATAATGATATAGCTGCCTACCCAATTATAACCTTCAAGGTACGCCACTGATATATATATATAATAATTATAATATATATATATACATATATACTAACGTATAGTATATATATATATAATATATATAGCTTATATATATAGATATATATATATAATATATATATTGTATATAATTAATTTATATATATATATATTACGTATTTATATATATAGTATATATATATATACGTATAATAGTATATATATATATATATAATATATATTATATATATATATATATATAACAATACTATATATTATATATACTATATATATATATATATATATATATATATATAAAGAATATATATAGTTTTTAAATAGTATATTACTATATATATATTATATAATATGTATATAATATATATAATATATATTATATATAAACAGGGTGTTTACGAAATAAGGGGACAAATTTGGAGGATACTATCTTTGTACCATTACAAGAGTTTTGTCTTAAATAAAGTTACCTGTAAAGTTCTTCATTTAGTAGGTAAATAAGTTAGAAAGGTGCAAGGGGTATGATGTGAATAATGGTGTTTATGTTCCGTAGATATGACGAGTTGGCTACGGAAACTCGGCAACGTAAAGTAGTAACCTTTAGAACAGGGTATTGCTGTTCTCTAATATTGGGCACTAACTAAATAGGTTGCTTGATAGTACCACCTTATTTATGAGAGATAGGATGAAAAATACCCAGGAATTATTGTGATAGTATCGAGGCAATATTTACTCGGGAAACGGATAAAAGCGAATAACAATAATACATACAAATAATAATGCGAATCATAATAATACTCCTTATATTACTAATAACAATATTAATGCCTTAATAACAATAATTTTTGATAAGTAACATTACTATGATAATATAATAATATGGATGTGAAGCACGAACTTTCAAACAAAGCAGATAATAGGAATACTAAGAAGGTAAAATAGTAATAATAATAATAGTAATAAAGATGTTGATGAAGAGTATTCTTGAATAATAATATAATTGAAAGGAAAACTAGGAAAAAGTGGCACCTCATGCACAATAATATTAATAGTAATTAATGTATTAATATTATTAATAATATAAATAATAATAAATAATAAATAAATAATATATATTTTACTGGTAACTAATAATAATAATAATAATAATAATATAATAATAATAATCATAATAATAATGATAAGATAATAATAATATTAATAATAATCATAATAATAATGATAAAATAATAAATTAATAATAAATTAATAATAATAATAATAATAATAATTTATAACAATAATAACAATAGTACCAACAATACCCCAATACTACTACTACTACTAATAATAATAATAATAATAATAAATATTAACTCGATATTATATCCCAATTAATAACAATAATAATAATAATAATATAAATAATAACCACATCTACGGAACATAAACACCAAAAATCAATATTCACATCATACATCTTGCACATTCCTAACTCACATTTACCAACTAAATGAGGAACTTTACAGGTAACTTCATTTAAGACAAAACACTTGAAAAGGTACAATTAGAGTATTTTCCTTATTTGTCCCCCTAAATTTCGTAAACACCACATATATATATATATATATATATATATTATATATATATTATAATATATAGTATATATATATCTATATATATATATATATATATGTATATATATATAACTGTGTGTATATATATATAGCCGTATATATATATATAATATATATATTATATATATATATATATATATATATATATATATATATTATAATATATTATATATTATACTATTATATATATATTATATATATATATATATATAGTATATATATAATATATATATATTTTTTATATATATATAATATATATATATATATAATATATATATATTATATATAATATATATATAATATACTAATAGTAATATTATATTTATATATATATATATAATATATATATATAAATATTATAATATATATAATATATATATATATATATATATAATATATATATATATATATATATATTATATATATAAATATATATATAGTGGAGGTATATATATATAATATATATATTTATATATAATATATTATATATATATATATATATATATATATATATATATGAAGGGTTATTTGCTTACTCTACGCATGTGATTTGATTTTGCGTGGCGAATCTGAAGAAAGTTTGGCATGTGTGTGTAAAAGGAGAGGTTTGAAAGTAAATGTAGATAAGAGTACGGTGATGGTTGTAGGTTAGGAGGGTCCACATTGTGAAATCAAGTTGGATGATAAGCAACTGGAACAAGTGTGAATTTAAATATTTAGGACATATGTTGGATGAAAAGGGAGCAGATCATGCATGATGAAGAGTGTAGTTTGAAAGTAATGAGTGGTAGGAAGGTGGCTAGTGTAATAAGATTTTTTTGAATGAATGAAAGGGGACTAAGTCTTGAGTGAGTCAGGGTTCTCTATGAGGGTATGTTTGGTGTGAAATAAGAAGTATATATTTCCAGGCTGGTACAGTCTGTTCAGATGGCTATATCTTAAGGTCGTGTTAGGTGTGTGAATTGATAAAATGAGAAATTATAGCGTGTTAAAGAGCCGTGTGGTGTGAAGAATGGTGTGAATGAGAATAATTTTTTTTTTACAGTGGTCACCACCACTCACGGGCGGAGCCCTATTCAAGGAGGGGGCGTTACACGTCTCAGAAGCTCACCAACTAACGCAAATTACGCAGATGAGCACAGACGCAAGCTTTGAAGTGAGGGATTAAATTAAGCAGGAAACACAGAAGATGGAAGAGAAATTCCACAGAACAGAGGTGGCAAGGGAAAGAAGGAAGCACCGCAGCGAAACTAGCTGGAAGTTACCAATATGCCACACAAACTCATAGCGCAAGCACAGCACCCCTTGTCTACGCGGGCGTCGTAAATGTGGTGGTACGCGAGTTGCAAGTTCCCTCGAGCACCTGCCACTGCGGTACCTATAGAAAAGAGATAAAGCACCAACATGCGCCGCAAAGATAGGGAGCAGAGAAGGTGAAAGTAACCGGAACAGTTTTATAAGTCTTTTGGCCTTTGACTCGACCGACTGTGTAAAAAAGCCGGGTGAAACCAGAAGCCCCCCCCCCCAGATATGAGAAAAGTACTCCATACAAGGGCGGATGAGGCCTTGTATAGCTGGAG
>JABUQX010010831.1:0-5000 GCA_015478945.1 Trachelipus rathkii
GTAGGATCTAGCGAATGCTACTCAAACTGCTGATTCTATGAGCACTGGAACCAGACTGAGCGTCTGAATGGATATTCATTTCATATAAAATACCAATATGGATCTATTAGGTGTTGCCTAATTACAGACACATGAGCTAATAGCTGAATTTCACTAGAATAGATAATAATTAATTCACTAGATTTATAGTAGATCACGTGAAGCCCAACGCGAGAGCGCCCGTAAGCGCGCCCCGGTGCGGAACAGACGCATGAACCCGCCTGGGCGTAATATTACTACGCGGTCGCGAAAATATTCTCTTTATGATATTGTACGTTGCTAAACTTTCATCTACATCATTTGTATTTTTCAAAATACCATTTTCTATATTTGAGTCGATCATTTTATTTTCTGACTTAAACATTTTTCAATCTTTATTATAAGAAAATACCATTCACTGGTAAAGTTTCTTGAAAAAACACTTTTAAGTTTTCGAAAAGAAACATTCTGTTTTTGCATTAGAAGGCAGGTTTGTTTGATATTAACCTAAAATTATAATTCCTTAAGGGAAATAGAACAAATAAGTCCAAAAGTGACACGCCGGCCATAAGTTCCTCTTGTGAAATGCTTCAAGATCTTATTACTTTAAGGATTGTAAAAACAAGTTTATATGCCTTAAAGCTGCCAAACTACATAGGACGCTAGAGTTAATGTATAAGAAGTTGTCCCCATACCCTATTTTTTTAAGTAATGTCTTTACGGATTTTACAGGATTAAGGTTTATTAAAACACGAATTTATCGATACTAAAGCTGTAACTCAATAAGGTAATAGAACAATTAGCCCTGATAGAGCTATCTCGTTCACTATGATATATGCTTCGGTTTTACTGGTTTAATGCTTTACGCTCATGGTTTACTGATACAACTCCTATTTTACCAAACATTTTTTATATTATATATAATCTTATCTATATTATATATATATATACTATATATATATTATATATATATATATATATTATATATATATATATATTATATATATATTATATATATATAAATATATTATATATATATATATATATATATATATATATATTATAATATAATAATATAGTATTATATATATATATAACCTAATATATATATATTTATATATATACTATATATCACTCTATATATATAAATAATATATATATATAATATACAGTATATATATAATCCTTCTCTATGTATAAGTTATGAAAAATTTTTATTCTAAAAATATTATTACATAATTTACTATATTAGTTAAGAAAATACCATATGGTGTACATGCATAAAAAAACTTCCTTTCCATGCAAACAATTCCGCGTAATTTCTCTGTATAGACCTTCCAGTATAGGCTATCATATTATTATACTTCAAATTTATATCGAAGTATGTAAGTTCATACCTTCTCCTATATCAACTGGTGTATGCATTCGGTAACCATTGAAAATATCTCGTTTGTATTGTAATAAATACAGATATATCAAGATTTTAAAATATAACTATTGACTTTGAATACATTTATTTAAGGTTTACGTAAAAATACACCTTGAACCAGTACACAAATTTAAATATTATACATACTGTTTTGGACTGTGCTACAATGGATATCATCTCTACGATGTATTTGCCCTACCACCTTTCGAAATACAGCGCTCCATATTTTCGCGACCGCGTAGTAATATTACGCCGGCGGGTTCATGCGTCGGTTCCACACCGGGGCGCGCTTGCGGGCGCTCTCGCGTTGGGCTTCACGTGATCTACTATAAATCTAGTGAATTAATTATTATCTATTCTAGTGAAATTCAGCTATTAGCTCATGTGTCTGTAATTAGACAGCACCTAATAGATCCATATTGGTATTTTATATGAAATGAATATCCATTCAGACGCTCAGTCTGGTTCCAGTGCTCATAGAATCAACAGCTTGAGGTAGCGTTCGCTAGATCCTACAATATCTCGAAATTTTAAAAACCTAGGCCAAACGATATTTCCAACTCAATAATTATCTTCTATTGAGGTATATCTGTTAAGGTAAATCATGATATACACTTAGTGAAAATAGAACACTTTTAATACAAATCAGAGAACTTGTACGCCTCTTAACAACCAAAACGACTATGATTTTAAAATGAGTTTGGGTCTAAAAGATAATAAAACACACCTGCTCAAATATAAGTTTAAAGAACTAAGTTAATTTTCATCCAATCACAGGTGAGGCTCAGGATATAAAAAAACATGTTTTTTAAAAAAAAAAATACCAAAAAGTGATAAAATAATTCTCGACCAAAACGACATGCGCGGTTCATATAAGGTAAGGATATATTTACCGACCACTCACAAGCAGAAAGGAAAGCATTTTCCTTCTTACCTGTTTTAAGATCTTTACCGATCCAGCATGTTTCAGTTTGAAATATATTTATAAAAATAATAACATTTTCTCGATTCTTGTCTATACTGGAATTACCTATTGACCTGGCATTAGGCTTAAAGTAGTTATTTCCACACATTTTACAGAAAGAGATCAGTTTCGTATCTGTAAGGAGTGCGCGTTGCTGTGTTTTTACGATTTTGACTGCCAAAGTAGTAGATAATAATAATAATAATAATAATAATAATAATAATAATAATAATAATAATAATAATAATAATAATAATAATAATAATAATAATAATAATAATAAAGCAAATCCGAATTATTTAAAAAACTTTGAAATATTTTTGTTTAACATTGAGTGAATAATATAAATGTAAGTGAATAATTGTTATATTTAAATAAAAACCTGGAATGATTTTAATAAAATACATGTTATGTTAACAGAGAAGAACTTATTTTGCTCTTTTTATACTTTTTACATGGCTAAAGATGATGTAAAGCAGTAAGTCAATGGAACAAAACGTGGTATAGCTTGGTGTAGAGGTCTGCTAGGGTCTTGCCTTACTGATTTACTGATTTATTGCTCTAGGGTACGTAAAATATATGTTTTTAATAAAATTTCATTAAAATGTTAGTAAAAATTATTTTAAAACTTGATACTTATAAAATTTATAAACAAAAATTATTAACAGTTAATAATAATAAATTCTTTGTTCAAAGATAATTTTGTATTATAGAAGTTTTAAGACTCTTTGAAATAATTTTAGTTATAAATGAGTGAGTTATATAAATGTACGTGTTTAATTAAAACATAAAATAATTTAATAAATTATATGTTATGTTCATACAAAAGAACTTATTTGATATGTTTAAACAGTGAAACATAGAATGTTTTAATAAAATATATGTTATGTTCATACAAAAGAACTTATTTGATATGTTTAAACAGTGTATATTTTAATGAACCGGGTGTTGTGTTGAGTGTGTGTGTGCTGAGAGAGAGTGCGTGTGTGTGTTAGTGTGTTGTGCCTGTGTGTGTGTGTGTGTGTGTGTGTGTGTGTTTCGTGTTATATTGTCTAATGTTACATATATGATACAATAATAGTCATGAAGATAAAATGACTGGGTGAGCGTTAAATAATAATAATATATAAATTAATAATTAAATAATAATAATAAATAATAATTAATAATAATAATAATGAATAATAATAATAATAATTATAATAATAATTAAAAAAAAATAAAAATATTAAATAATGCTAAAAATACTAATAATAATAATAATAATAATAATAATAATAATAATTAAAAACAAATCGCGTTAGTTAAAAAAAACTTTCAAATAATATTAGTTAACAGTGGGAATAATATAAATGTAAATGATTAATTAAAATGATAAAATGTTTTTAATTCTGATTTTCATGAAGTGTTTAAAATGTTTTAAATGAGCAGAAGCAGTAAAGCAAAGAGTTTCACAAACACTCAGTAAAACAAAGGCCTACTAATCCCTTTGTTCTCTAGGTAAATGCGCTGATTGATTTTACTGTTTTACTGCTTAAGGCTGCTAAAAGTATATGGGTTTGTGAATAAAATATTCGTACAATTTTAGTATTTTTAAATTAAAAAGGGAGCAATCTGGTTTCTTCTCTACATTACAATTTTTTAAATATTATAAATAAAAATAATATTAAAACAAAAATTAAAAAATATAAAAGAAACATAATTTTATATATATAATATTATACATATATAAGTTTTAAGTGCGTGTGTGTGTGTGTGTGTGAGTGTGGGTGTGTGTGTGTGTGTGTGTGTGTGTGTGTTGGTGTGTGTGTGGGTTGATAATAGGCATGAAGTAAATGACTGGAGGTATAATTAAAACATTTATAGTAAATAATATTTAAAAATCGCATTTTAATAATAAATAATAAAATAATAATATAAATACTTAATAATTAATAATAATAATAATAATTAATAATTAATTTATACCAAGTAATAGTAAATTTTCATGATAAGAATAATAATAATAATAATATTAAGGAGACATGTGATTTGTGATATATTAGATTTGAAGATGATGATAATAATAATTAATAATAATAATAATTAATAATTAATAACTAATAATAATAATAATAAAATAATAATAATAATAATAATGATAATGATAATAATGATAATAATAATAATAATAATAATTAATAATAATAATAAATAATAATAATAATAATAATAACAATAATAATAATAATAATTAATAATAATTAATAATAATAATAGAAAGATAATGATAGCAATGATAAAAATAAATTTTTAATAATAATAATAATAATAATAATAATAATAATAATAATAATAATAATAATAATAATAATTAAAATAATAATAATATAATAATAATAATAAAAATAATAATAATAATAATAATAATAATAATAATAATAATATAATAATAATAATAATAATAAATTCATAATAATAAATAATAATAATAATAATAATAATAATAATAATAATAATATAAAAAAATATAAGTTAATAAATATATGATGTAAAGCAGTAAAACAGTAAAGCAGTAAAGCAGTAAAGCAGTAAAGCAGTAAAACGAAG
>JABUQX010010831.1:10000-25000 GCA_015478945.1 Trachelipus rathkii
TGGAAATGGGGCCCCCTTGGAATATATATATAATTATAAGATATATTGTAATATAATATATAATATATTTATATATATATATATATATATATAACTATATATATCTATATAATGCGATATAATCTATAATTTAATATATATATATATACATCTCTATTATATACTATTATATATATATATATATAATTTATATACTATTATCAGATTAGTACCTCCTTTTTTGGAAAATTTAGATATTTGCATTAAAAAAGTTAATGACATTTTTGGAAAGAGTATGTAAAAATGAGTATAAATGTTCTTTAAAAGGGAAAAAAACATGTATTAAAGACTTTTCACTTTTTTTGTACAAAAATTTAATCAAATTCTCAAAAACATCTTTTTACATTCTGCTTCCAAATGTATTATTACTATTTTTACTTAAATATCTAATTTCCCCCTCCCCTCCTCCAAAAAATAAGTATCAATCTAGTTAATTGATATATATATATATATATATATATATATATATAATATATATAAGAATGTTAAGTGTTATATATATATATAATATATATATATATATTATATATATATATATATATATATAAATATATATAATATATATATATATATATACTATATATATATATATATATATATATATATATATATATATATATATATAATTAAAACAAGAAATTAATAGAATAAGAATGTTAACTTACCAAAATTCGTGAATATCTGTTCTCGGCTTGTCAAAATATTCGAAAGGATGAATGCTTTATAGTTTACCAAAACGTTTTTGGCTCATTGCCATGAATTTATTAATCACTTCTTTCAGATCAAGAGTACGACATATTTCATTTTCAATGCTTAATAAAGCCAATGCACTTAGCCTTGTTTGTGTCATATTGTTCGTTAAAAAAGTTTTTATTACTTGAGCTTTTGAAAAACGACTTTCAAGCTGTGCAGAGATGTTACTGCGTAACGTCAAATACAACTGACTGCTGTACACAAGTCTGGTAAGCTACTTGCTAAGCAGCTGTTTTCTACTAATAAAAGTTTGCTAAATCTTAATAGTTAACCATATTTTTTCATTTTCACTTCTGTAGTCATTAATGCTTTGAAGGTGATTAATTCATAAATCGAAAGATAAATCTAAATCGTATTTTCTACCAGTTTTGTAGCCATTTTCTTGCAACTTTTCATTTCGTAGCTCTGCTATTGCTAGCAGGAGCAAAAAATGAAAATCAACTCATTAACATGCTTCATGCTAATGAACGAGTAGTTATCATTCATTTAATATATCAAGAAGATTTATTGGAAAAAAACCCTTATTCTAAAGGCTTTCAATGTGTCTTCAATTCTTTCATAAGATAAAAGCTCATCAAAAAAAAATTTAAATCGGTATTTGACGTCTGGAAGTAATTTTTGCTTCAATGTTCGAATGATGTGCTAACTCCGTAGTTTCACTCACCACATCTTCAAATTTGTGTCTTAGCTCACATAAGTTTGATTTTGCTTGTCCTAATAGGTAAGTTGCTTTCTGAAGATCTGTATTTGGACTTTGCAATATTTTTGAGACAACATTGATGCTTTCCAATACTTTACTTTGAAACACAAGACAGAGAATAAACTCAAAATTTTCTAACTGCTTCCTGAGACCAAGGGCTTCGTTTCCTTCACTTGACTTCTTACTCATAAATATCACTTGAGATAACAATTGCGAAATACTTTTGAAATTGTTTTTTATTGCTAGTAAGGAATCATACTTGGATGACCACCTAGTTGGACCCAATTTTTTAGTGTTTTTGTGATGCATTCGTTATTTGTTGAACAGCTGTTAATTCCTTGCCACTGAGCTGTACTAGAACTGAAATGCACATATACTTTTTCCAGTTTGTCATAAAATTTTTGAAGAGCCATTATATCTTTTACAGAATCATTAAGAATTAAATTTAAATTATGAGCTGCACAATGAATGTATTCTGCATTTGGAACAATTTTCTGAATATTTTCCTCGAATAATTTGCTCCTCCATCATAGCCTTGACCTCTACATTTTTCCAATTTAATGTTTTAGTTATCTTATACCTTAATTATTTGTTTTTTCAAAGTTTTCGGCTCTGTTCTTTGTTACATTATAAAAACCCACAAATTTTTCTTCAGGGGAGGTGCAACTATTTCTTAAGAGCACGCCCCAATTTTCACCCCCCTTAAAAATGGACATAAAATTCGGAATTTTCAGCCAATTTTGACCCTATAAACACAAAACTGTAGCTTTTTTTGCCCCCTAAAACGGTGTTTTCAAGTGTTTTCCTGTGACTGTAGTCATTCTTTCAGAATTTTCAATTTTTCAAAACCCATGTTTTTGACATTTTTCGTATCAACTTCCAGAATTTTTTCGAAATAACCTCAAACTTGAAATATGCATAGATAGATCCATTACCTACAATAGTCAAAGAGGATTTTTCAATTTTTTTGAGTTTTGTGCTCAGCGTTGTCCAATTTCCAAACCCACTTTTTTTTGGATTTTGAAATGAAAAATTGCCATAATTTTTTTCTGTTTGGGCTAAGTGGATGAAATTTTCAGGGCATATTTAGTCGGGGGAGAAGCACATTTTTTACTTAGATAATTTTTTTTGTATATGAAATAGTTTTGGATTTGTTCTTGGAACAAATTTTACCAAAAACATTTTTTTTTTATTTTAAAAAAATTTTCTTTTGAGTATACAAAAAAATTATCTAAGTAAAAAAGATGCATCTGGCCCGACTATACAAGCCCTAAAAATTTGATGTTGATCGGATGAGTAGGAAAATATATATCAATTTTTCACTTTTTCAAAAATTCAAATGTTTGAAAAAGTGAAATATTGGGATATTTTTTTTATACTTGTCCAATCAACATCAAATTTTCAGGGCTTGTATAGTCGGGCGAGATGCATCTTTTTATTTATATATATATATATATAATATATATATATATTATATATATATATATTTATATATATATATATATATATATATATATATATATATATATATATATATATATATATATATATATATATATATTTTATATATATATATATATATATATATATATATATATATATATATATATATATATATATTATATATATATATATATATATATATATATATATATATATATATATATATATATATATATGCTGTGTAAATTATGTATTTTTCATATTTCATTTATTATTTCGTTTGTTTGCTCTTCGCAATTATGGGCCCCTTTACCTGCGTGGGCCCCCCCGCACCGCGGGGTCTGCGGGGCCGTTAGTTACGCCCCTGATATATATATATATATATATATTAGTGATGGGACGATTCCAAATTTCCAGCCGATGCCGATTCCGATTCCGATACCAGTCAAAAGTGCCGATTCCGATTCCGATTCCGATTCCGATTCCGATTCCGATACCGATTCCGATCCAATTCAATTCTTGTATATATATATATATATATGTATATATATTATATATATATATATATATATATATATATATATATATATATATATATATATATATATATATATATATATATATATATATATATTAATATATATTTGCGTTTTATTCTTTTGTCTTTATATGTCTTTTTTATATATATATATATATATATAATATATATATATATATATATACTATCATATAATATCTATATTATATATATAATATATATATGAGCGCTCCTAGCTCAAGGTAGAGCACTCGCTTAGCAAGCGAGAGGGCCCAGGTTCGAGACTGGGCTGGAGCAAGCAGAATGTGAGCTCATTCTTTCTAATAACTCTAGCTTCGTCCCACTCAGACGTTAATGAGTACATTGGTAGGTGCTTTGCTACTAATGGGAAAACTTCCCGGCATCCGCGATAGGTCTGGCCAGCCAGCTTATGTTAGCCGTTAGGCCAGCGTAACCCAAGGACCTTTTCTCGATAGGGTCCCACTGACCAGTCGTGGTTTTCCTAGAAGTCATGACCTTTCTTGGGGGCGGACAGATATATATATTATATTATATATATATATATATATAATATATTATATAATATATATTATATATATATATAATATATATATATAATATATGGCCCTAAATTTCTGTAAATCAACTTAATTTTAGATAATTTAAAAACCTTATAAGTAATGTTATAGAATTCTCTATATTTTTATCTTTCTAAAGAAATAATTAGTTTAATTACCTTTATTTATTTAACCACTGAAAAATAATAGCAATATTTTAAAAAATCTTACAATAAATGAACAGTTTTGTCATTTTTTGTTTAAAAAAAATCCTTCTTTAATTTACTAAAAGTAAGATCTTGAAGCCAAATTATCATTATTATTTGTAGTCAAAGCATGACTCTTTAATTGTAGTGCAAAAACATTAACATTTTTTCCGTTTCTGAGTGCATCCGATTTTTTTTAGGAGAATAAATTGATCCTCCAAATTCTGAAGAGTCTTTCACTTCCCACGGAAAAAGGGGGGCAAGCTTAAATATTTTCTAGCAAGACACCCAAATGCTGAAAGGTACCTTTATCCGATGACCACCATTTTTAAAATTTCTAAATTTTTAAAAGTTTCCCCATATGCAGTAGCTGATTTCTATATTTATAACATCTTCAAGTTTTTCAATATATGTGTCTTTATCCTTAGGAATAGTTTCTTTGCTGTATTTAAAGCATTTTTCTGCTTGAATTACCAGATGAGACTTTTCAAAACTGATCTTAAAACTCTCTTTCAGTATCACTTTTTTTCCGCCCTTATTCTGTTTGATTAAGATGAGAAGGAATCTTGAAGATTGGTTAAAGTAGTAAATATGTTTGTAGTTTAGTTTACAACAACATATATCATTCGCACATCCATTGCTAAAGAATATCTTCCACTTTTTTACTGTTATATTCATCCTCAAGGAATGTAGTTTTAAAGCGTGGATCAAGATAGGTAGCAGGCACAAGATTCTTCTCAGTAAAATAAATGCTGAATCTATTTTTTACTGAATTTTCAATGCTGATACTGTAGACCCAATTCCCTCAAATAGTCTTTTTTCTGACTTCTTTTTTAAAAAAAAAACTGCAAAATCCACTTCATATTTGGGCATTATGCCAATGCCATCGATTCCTTAATGCTGAATAAATTTGTACAGATCAACAAAAATTTTTTAAGTTATTTTGCCACGATTCTACGCAACTTTCTTCTTCTAAGCATGGCAGGGTTTTGAATGATTCACTGCAAAATAAAAATTGAGAAAGCCGACTTTTGTCAAAATTTTTGAAAGCATATAATACTGGCTATTAATCTGTTTGTTACATCCTGAATAAAATCTGATGCTGTGGTAAATTAAATCTAGTTTGATATTCCTCATACTTGGCAATAGCTTGAGGTGAGTGGTTAAAATGACCTACGATTTGTTTGCATATGAATATATTTTTTTTTCACGTCTCTTTGTTCAAATCTGGCATCATTGAAAACTAGTGTCAAAGAGTGTAAAAAGCAGGTAATTCCTGGAATCCTGCTTGTGTAAACTCCTGGCAGCCATATTTTAGGTGCGTTTCCCTTACTATAGCATGGAATTTTATTAGCCCAGGAATATTGAATTCTTTCGTTCATAACATTTTGAAGACAATCAATTATATTAGATGCTTGTGTGAGATACGTGAAAAAGTGGAACTCGAAGGATAGCATTTATATTCAATAGCTCCAATTATTACAAAGCCTACAAGGCAAATATTTCATTGCTCACTTACGAGTTCTCGGGTATATAATTATCAAAAACATATTACATAAGATGACTTAACGAAACATTTCAAAATGTTTGCCTCACCATGACTGTCTGTAAAATCCTAACATGATGTCTTAGGCTCCACGTAAAGATGCGTCGCTCAATCCAGTTTTCTTTAATTAAATAGAATTAAGGAAGAACTAAAATTAAAAATCAATACGGCAGACTTCCAAATATTGTCTTTGAAATATCATAAAGATCGAATAAAAATTATTTTCAGATTGTATACCAAAGAATCGGTCAAAGAATCGGTTAAAATTTTGCCGATTCCGATTCCGATCCCTGAAAAACAGCCGATTCCTCCGATTCCGATGCGATTCCGATTAATCGTCCCTCACAAATAATACTATATATAATAATATATATATATATATATATATATATATATATATGATATATATAATATATATATATATAATATATATATATATATATACTATATATATATATTATACCTATATATATATATATATATATATATATATATCTATATATACTATATAGTATATATATGTATACCGGGAAAGGCAAAACCGGTTTTTCGGACGAGTCAACGACCCCGTAAATGCGCATATTTATCAACGCGGAGAAGGAAAAAAAATAAAAAAAAATAAAGTAATAAATAAAAATAAAATAAGCAAATACATATATATATAATATAATATTATATTATACTATATATATATATATTATATTATATATTATATTATATAATATATATATATATATATATATATATAATATATATATACTATATTTAATTAAAAGTTCACCACCTCTCTGGCATAAGCCTTTATTCAGGAGGGGAACTTTCTAGGTAATTTTTTCTACCTAGGATTCGAACCCGCGACCTTTCCATGCGACTCCGTCGCTCTTACCGTTTTGCCACGGTAGTGGAAATATATATATATATATATATATATATATATATATTTTATATAATATATATATATATATATATATATATATATATATATATATATATATATATATATATATAATATATATATATATTATATATATATATATATATATTATAATATTATATAATATATATATATATAGTATATATATATATATATAAGGATACTATATATATATATAATATAGTATAATATCATATATATATATATATATATATATAATATATATTATATATATATATAATATATATATATATATATATAGAATATATATATATATATAATATATATAATTATATATATATATAATATATCATTATCCTGCCGTATATGCCCCGCGAGGCCAGCACAGTGCCGTATCGTACCGCACCATACCTAGTAACGGGTAGAGTTTGCTACATAGTATCTCTCTCAAACTTGACAACCCATAGGCTGTGACGTAACCTCGTCGTAGAATTAGGAAATTACCGCAGAACGATGAAACTTGGTATACATCCTTCTTATATTGTATCCTCGATAAAGAAGAGGTAAAGTGACACTATGCCCACTGGGTGTTGGGGCTGAGCCCCAAAACCTTGGATATTGACGTAGAAGGATGAAACTTGGTAAACACCCTTCTTATAAGGTACAGCAGTGGTCACGTGTCGCTACGCCCACTAGGTCATGGGGCTGTGTCCCCAATACCTTGAAAATTGAAGTAAAAGAATGCAATTTGACATACACCCTTCTTAAAAGGTAACCTCAGCCCCTACACCATGTGAGCGTAGCGACAAGTAATCTCAACGCAGTCGAGGTTGCTTGTCGATACGCTCACATGGTGTAGGAGGAAGGATAAATAGGACAGGGAGAAGAACACTGTTGTATCTTACAAAGATAACTCTTTTTCTGAAGGTTGAAGACTGACATTTCTATTTTCAAAATCTCGTTTTCTTTTTACAAACTTCAACTAAAATATATTGTTTGCAATTTTTTGTTATAAGTTTCATTTTACATTTATTTTTTGTTTAATTTTTTTTTAATTTAAATTTTTTAATATATTTTCAAATTTTTATTATTTTAATTTATTTTTTTATTTATTCTGTTTTATTTGATTAAAACATTTTGCTTTTCCTAAAACTTTATGATTTTCATGTCTATAACGTAAAAAATTTGCGTTTTTATACACCCTAAAGCAGTAAATCAGTAAATCAAACCACCCATCCCACCCTCCCCACCCCTACATGATCTACTGATCTTTTGATCAATTGATTCAAGGCATATTTTATATAGCATAGCACAAAACCTTTGTTTATTTTGATTTTATTTTGTTTAAAAATATGTTTTTACCAAAGTTTTTTTTTTCTTTTTATGTTTATAACGTAAAAAATTTGTGTTTTTGCACACCCTAAAGCAGTAAATCAGTAAATCAAACCACCAGCACCACCCCTCCCCTCCCACCCGTCCATGATCTATTAATCTACTGATTCAGGTCACATTTCGAGTATCATTCTGGATAAACGTAACATAAAAATAAGTTCTTTATATACTGACTAACGAATATAGCTAAATTAACAGAGTTTTTCACATAGATAAAGCTAATATAGCATAACCTGAACTAAGAATATAATATACAACGACAAACCTAACATACCTTACGCACAAATAAACAGATAACATTAACAAAGTTCCATACTTAAAAACAGTAAAGTGACTAACATAGCATACAAAACGTAACCTATTCACACTTTTTCAAGCATATCTCTAACATATCAATGTTAATTTTACATTAACATGGTAATATTTAACAAAAATGTATCATAACCTTGTATAATTATCATAATGACGAACGAATATATGCTAACTTAACAAAGTTTTTTACGTTAACATAGTAATATTTGACAAAAATTTAAAATAACCTTACCTAACTATCATAATTCCTAACGAATAATTGCAAAAATAATAGTTTTATCCAAACATAACATAAAAATAAGTTCCTTGAATAAAAATCATAGTAAAGTATAATAGCTTGCTGATCCTAAAGCAGTAAATCAGAAAATCAATAAATCAAAACACCCTCCCCACCCATCCCCCTCCTCTCCCACCCTTCCATGATCTATTGATCTATTGATTCAAGTCATATTTCGAGTATCATTTTGGATAAAAATAGCATAAAAATAAGTTCTTTATACACTGACCAACGAATATACGCCAACGTTACAAAGTTTTCACATCAATAAAGCCAACATATCATAACCTGAACTAAGAGTATAATGTACAACGACAAATCTAACATACCTTACGCACGAATAAGCAGCTAACATTAACAAAGTTCCATGCTTAACAACAGTAAAGTGACTAACATAACATACAAAACGCAACCTATTCACACTTTTTCAAGCATATCTCTAACAAATCAATGTTAATTTTACATTAACATGGTAATATTTAACAAAAAGGTATCATAACCTTGGCAATAATTATCATACTGACCTAATCAGCATATATGCTAACGTAACAAAGTTTTTTACATCAATAAACATAGTAGTATTTAACAAAAATTTATCATAACCTTACTTAACTCTCATAATCCCCAAAGAATAATAGCAAACATAAAGTTTCATAAAAAACATAACATAAAAATAAGTTCTTTGAATAAAATTTCATTGTAATGTGTAAGAGTTTACTGATCCTAAAGCAGTAAATCAGTAAATCAAACCACCAGCCCCACCCCTCCCCTCCCCTCCCCTCCCCTCCCTCCCACCCTTCCATGACCTATTGATATATTGATTCAAGTTAAATTTTCGAAGTATGCATTTTTGGAAATAACATAAACATAAAATAAGTTCTTTCATAGTGACCGCATAAACGAATATATGCTAACGTAACAAAGTTTTCACATCAATAAAGCTAACATACCATAACCTGATCTAAGAGTATAATGTACAACGACAAACCTAACATATCTTACGCACAAATAAACTGCCAACCATTAACAAAGTTCCTTTACTTAACAACATAAGTAATTACATTGCATACAGAACGTAACCTATATCAATATTAATTTTACATTAACATGGTAATATTTAGAAAAAAGTTTATCATAATGTTGCCTAATTATCAATACTGACGCAACGAATATAATGCCTAACGTAGACTAAGTTTCTCATCAATAAAGCTAACATATCATAACCTGAACTAAGAATATAATGTACAACGACAAACCTAACATACCTCACGTATGAATAAGCTGCTAACATTCACAAAAGTTCACTACTTATCGCAAAAGTATAGTAAGTAAAGAGTGCCATACAAAACTCAATCTGCCTCGCCTTTCCAACATATCATCATGGCAGCTAAAAGCAGTATTTAACTAACAAAATCCCTTAACAAAGTGTCCAACCTATCAAAGATACCAGCATCTTGAACTATGAATTGATACTACCTTCATCAAAGTGTCATGCATATCAAATATAACATCATTTTGAACTATGAATAAACGTAAACATTAGCAAAATTCTCAGCCAAACCTAACATTACTCAGCAAAAAGTTAACCTAAGCTCGCGTTTCTAACACATCAACACCAGCTAACACAGTAATATCTACAAAACTTATCATTTCTCTAAAAACAAATGCAGTGTTTAATTTCACATGTCATAGTAATATTTAACAAAACGTAACAGAAATTAACATAGCCTAACATATCTAACACTTACAATGGGCGAAAACCTACAATAGATACTAACATTTAGAACTATGAATAAGACATTAACATTTGGACATATGAATAAGTTCTCAACCTACCCATCATTACACAGCAAAACTCAACCTATCCCTGCTTTTCAATCATATCATCAGCAGCTAAAGCAGTATTATCTAACAAAATTCCTTAACAAAGTGTCCAAACTATCAAAGATACCAGCATCTTGAACTATGAATTGATACTACATTCATCAAAGTGTCTAGCATATCAAATATAACATCATTTTGAACTATGAATAAACGTAGACATTAGCAAAATTCTCTGTCAAACCTAACATTACTCAGCAAAAACTTAACCTAAGCCCACGTTTCTAACACATCATCACCAGCTAACACAGTAATATCTTACAAAACTTATCATTTTCTAACAAAGCTAGTATAACCTAACAGATCTAAACCCCCTGAACTACGAATAAATGCTTAAATTAACAATGTGTACAGCCTATCAAAGAAGATATTTTTCTAATTTACATTAAATATCAAATTTAACTAACGCAAAGTTGCATAACCGTGTCAAATTAGTATATAACTCTAGGATGTAAGCGGTAAGGGCACAGCCCAAAGGGCTGTGCCCTTATGTAACCGCTTACACCCCCCTTCGGGGTACCCCGAGATGGGTCTTCATGCATCTCTCTGGGGGTGATCTCCAAGTAGTGGGGCTCGTCGCTGAAAATTGTTCGGTTATGTATAGTAAAGATTGAGATTATGTTGATGAGTGTGCGCATTCGTGAAAGCTTTTGTATAAACATGAAAGTAGGAGGGGAGGAGGGGAGGAGGAGAGGAGGGGAGGAGGGGAGGAGGGGAGGAGGGGAGGGGCGGGTGGTTTGATTTACTGATTTACTGCTATAGGATCAGTAAACTATTACACTTTATTATGATATTTTATTCAAAGAACTTAGTTTTATGTTATATTTGGATAAAACTTTATGTTTGCAAATATTTGTTGGGGATTATGATAGTTAGGTAAGGTTATGATAAACTTTTGTTAAATATTACTATGTTAATGAAAAAACTTTGTTCCGTTAGGCATATACTTCGTTGTCAGTATGATATATTAGTCGTGGTTATGATAAATTTTTGTTAAATATTACCATGTTAATGTAAAAATAACATTGATATGTTAGAGATATGCTTGAAAAAGTGTGAATAGGTTACGTTTTTTATGCTATGTTAGTTACTTTACTGTTCTTAAGTATGGAACTTTGTTAATGTTAGCTGTTTATTCATGGGTAAGGTATGTTAGGTTTGCCTTAGTACATTATATTCTTAGTTCAGGTTATGATATGTTAGCTTTATTGATGTTAAAACTTTGTTACGTTAGCATATATTCGTTCGTCAGTATATAAAGAACTTATTTTTATGTTATGTCTATCCAAAATGATATTCGAAATATGACTTGAATCAATAGATCAATAGATCATGGGAAGGCGGACAGAGGGGGAGGAGGGGGGGGGTGGGTGGTTTGATTCACTGATTTACTGCTTTAGATGGTGTAAAAACGCAAATTTTTAAAATTATGAATATAAAAAGAATAAAAATTTTAGTAAAAAATGTATTTTTAAACATGAAATAAAAATAAATAAAAGTTTTTGTGTTATGTTATACAAAATATGACTTGAACCAATGGATCAATAGATCAATAGATCATGGGTGGGGTGGGGAGGGTAGGGTGGGTGGTTTGATTTACTGATTTTTTCACTGATTTACTGCTTTTGATGGTCTAAAAACGCAATTTTTTTTAATTATAAATATTTAAAGAATAAAAATTTTAGTAAAAAATATATTTTTAAACAAATAAAATAAAAATAAATAAAGGTTTTTGCGTTATGTTATACAAAATATGACTTGAAACAATAGATCAATAGATCAATAGATCATGGATGGGGTGGGGAGGGTGGGATGGGTGGTTTGGTTTACTGATTTACTGCTTTAGGGTGTGTAAAAACGCAAATTTTTTACGTTATAACTATAAAAAGGAAAAAAAATAGTAAAAAATATGTTTTAAACAAATAAAATCAAAATAAATAAAAGTTTTAGTGTTTTGTTATACAAAATATGACTTGAACCAATAGATCAATAGATCATGGGTGGAGTGGGGAGGGTAGGGTGGGTGGTTTGATTTACCGATTTACTGATTTACTGCTTTACGTAGTGTAAAAACGCAAATTTTTTACGTTATAAACATAAAAAGAATAAAAAATTTAGTAAAAACAAAATGTTTTAAGCAAATAAAAATAAAAATAAATTAAAAATAAATAAAAAATGGTAAAAATTTGAAAATAAATTAAAATTTAAATTAAAAAATAAAAACAAAGAATAAATGTAAAATGAAACTTATAAAATAAAATAGCAAACAATATATTTTAGTTGACCTTTATAAAAAGAAAACGAGATTTTGAAAATAGAAATGTCAGTCTTCAACCTTTAGAAAACGGGTTATCTTTGTAAGATACAACCGGGCTCTTCTCCCTGTCCTACTTATCCTTCCTCCTACACCATGTGAGCGTAGCGACAAGCAACCTCGACTGTGTTGAGATTACTTGTCGCTACGCTCACATGGTGTAGGGGCTGAGGTTACGTTTTAAGTAGGGTGTATGCCAAATTGCATCCTTCTACTTCAATTTTCAAGGTATTGGGGACACAGCCCCATGACCAAGTGGGCGTAGCGACACGTGACCAGTCACGTAACCTCGGCTGCATGGAAGATACTTTATAAGGAGGGTGTATATAACGTTTCATCATTCAACGGTCATTTCCTACTTGGAGGGGGTAATACGGCCACGTAACTTCGTCTACGACGAGGTTACCTTATAAGAAGGGTGTATACCAAGTTTTATCCTTCTACGTCAATATCCAAGGCTTTGGGGCCAGCACCCCCTACCGGGGGGGTGCACGGTCACGTAACCTCGTTTACGGTAAGGTTACCTTATAAGAAGGGTGTCTACCAAGTTTCATCATTCTACGGTCATTTCCTATTTGGTGGGGCCAGCACCCGCTCCGGGGGATGCACGGCCACGTAACTTCGTCTACAACGAGGGTACGTCACCCACTATGGAGGTGTCAAGCATGAGGGAGATACCATGTCGCAAACTCTATCCATTACTAGATGCGGTGTGGTGTGGTACGGTGCGATGCGGGGTCATATACGGTGATAATATATATTATATATATATATATATAATATTATATATATATATATATATATATATATATATATATATATATATATATATATATATATATATATATATTTATATATATATAAATATATATATATATATATATATATATATATATATATATATATATATATATAATTTAATATATATATATATATATATATATATATATATATATATATATATATATATATATATATATATATATATATATATATACATATATATTATTTTTTATTTTATTTTTATTTATTTATTTATTTTTTTATTATTTATTTATTTATTTATTTTATTTATTTATTTATTTTAATTTATTTATTTTCCCTTCCGAGCGCGGCGTCCGCTTATCGGGGCCTTTCTGTTTTTTTTTGTAACTCACACATGCTTCGCGTGTGGTGAGTGGATGTGTCCCGAGGACTTATTTGGAGCAGATGGCGATCAGCGGCAATCGCTCTAGTACTACTGACGAGAATAAGTACTTCTTGTAACTAGTAGTGCAGTGTACTTAATTATATATATATATATATTTATATTATATATATATTATATATATATATATATTATATATAATATATATATAATATATATATATAATATCTTCTATATATATATTAAACATATAAATAAATATATATATATATATATATATAATATATATATATATATATATATATATATATATCAAGTACATGCTATTATCATATACAACAATTTGGCGACAAAGGTGAAAGTACCATATCTCTCTTCCCGTAATTAATATCACGTATAAATTTTGCCGTCACCAGGCTTCCATTGCCTTTTACTATAATATGCCAAGTTCATTCGGCGAACAGGCTGGATTTCTTTACTACTTAACGCTTCACAGTATACGGTTTTGAGAACCAACAAAAGGCTGTGTTACTGCATATGCTGGTCTAGAAGGTGCAGGAAATATTTTATATATTAGACATCTCAGAAACTGCAGGATATATGCAACTCTAAAAAGAGTTGGAAGCAAAATTCTCCTCTAAAGTTGATATCAGGTATCAGCGTTTTTTTTATACAGAACAAACTGGTAAGGGGTCTACTGAAATTACAGAAGCATATGTAACAAGGCTTAAAAAACTTAACGTAAATTGCTAATTTTCGGTAATATAGGGGATGATATTATTGTTCGAATTATAGCTAGATGTTATTTGTATCGTCTGAGTAGGAAACTATTGCAAAATTTAGATTTAACTTTAAAATCTTTACTTAACATTGCTAGGGATACGGAGGTAGCCAGTCAACAAGCTATTTCGATAGAAGAAAGATTTTGAATGTTGCTATTACTGTTAAAGCAGTTTTAAATAGTCTGTTAAGGGGAGACTTTATCCTCAAAATCCATTTC
>JABUQX010010831.1:32500-36373 GCA_015478945.1 Trachelipus rathkii
ATAGTGGTTTTAATTTCTGATGGGCATTCTAAAGATACAATCAAGTCAAGATATCCTTCTATGAAATTTACTTCACCGGAGTGATACAAAATGATACCTGGCAGTACTCTTGTCTCTTCATTAATGTTAGTGGAGATGGATAAGACTGCAGGTAAAAGAAGTAATGCAAAAACTGGACGTAACATTTTCATTACAGTCTGAAATGATTATTACTTCGATTTAATAAATGAGGTCGCCTTTTTACTAAAGTAAAATGAAAATAATTAATTAATTAAATAATTAATTGTCAGGATTCAAAAATTCTTTTTAAAAAGTTACCTATGATTATACTAGCTTTACGTTAATTTTTAAAATTTTAAAATTGGAATCAAGTTTGATATGTTTCTGATAATTGGATCTTGGATAATAAACTAAAGATAAGTAATGTTAAAACATTCTGATTATAATTAAAATAAAAATTAAAATTAAAAAAGCTTTAAGTAAAACTTAAAAATTGTAGCATTCTGATTATCATGAACTTAAAAATTAAAAATTAAAAGATTATATAGCATGAGGCTAATTAATATTAATAAAAGCTGATCAGGCTAATTAATATTAATCAAAGCTAAGAAAAGCATAAGGTTAATTCTGTACACGAATCGACATTAAAATTTATTATTAATAATATTTTTTATTATTATTTTTTATTTTAAAAAGAAAACAAAATAAAAATCGAAAAATTTCGTTTTAATATTAGAATAATAAAAATATAATCAGCTTGTTTTTATTTTTATTTAATTTTAATTAAGTATTAGCATTCAGCTATATAATCAGTTTGCTTTTATTAATATTAATTAGCCTCATGCTATATAATCTTTTAATTTTTAATTTTTAAGTTCATGATAATCAGAATGCTACAATTTTTAAGTTTTACTTAAAGCTTTTTTAATTTTAATTTTAATTATAATCAGAATGTTTTAACATTACTTATCTTTAGTTTATTATCCAAGATCCAATTATCAGAAACATATCAAACTTGATTCCAATTTTAAATTTTAAAAATTAACGTAAAGCTAGTATAATCATAGGTAACTTTTTAAAAAGAATTTTTGAATCCTGACAATTAATTATTTAATTAATTAATTATTTTCATTTTACTTTAGTAAAAAGGCGACCTCATTTATTAAATCGAAGTAATAATCATTTCAGACTGTAATGAAAATGTTACGTCCAGTTTTTGCATTACTTCTTTTACCTGCAGTCTTATCCATCTCCACTAACATTAATGAAGAGACAAGAGTACTGCCAGGTATCATTTTGTATCACTCCGGTGAAGTAAATTTCATAGAAGGATATCTTGACTTGATTGTATCTTTAGAATGCCCATCAGAAATTAAAACCACTATTTATAGAACCACTAAAATGATAGATACTTTAAAAGATAAATTTTTGCCTGCGTTTAACGATAATTTTATTAATATTTCTATAAATCAACGAGCGCACAAATGGGAATTTCAACTCATTAAAATTAGAACTAAAGTAATATCCCTTAAATTAGCTGAAATTAAAAGCTTACCATGGGTCCACTCTCAAACTAGATATAAAAGAGCGGCTTTCGAATTGGGAGGAGATATTCTTAATATTTTATTTGGTAGCGCCGCCCGCCCCGCGGCGCCGCGCCCGCGCCCGCCCGGCGCAGCCCGCCGCGCCGCCGCCGCTCGCCGCCCCCCCGTCCCCCCCCCGGCCCGCCCGCCCCCGCCGCGCGCCGGCCCCGCGCCGGCGGGTGTTTACGGATAAACAAATCAAATTTTTAAGAAAAAAGATTAATATATTAGGAAATTTCGCGAGTACTTCAAATTTATTAGTTAATGAGCTTAAAGAACAGTTGAAGTCAAATACCCGAACATTAACAGAATTTCAAATTAACTTACAGAAATTAATTGAATTTCAAAACAGATCACTTGCAACCCACAACATACTTAATCAACTAGGAAGTGTCAAATCATTACTTACATTAGTTGAACATTCAGTTAACAGTTTTACAATGATACATCAATTAGTTATCACATCATTGCAATTAGCTAAAAACAAGATAACTAATGATCAACTCTACTCACCCATCTTTTTGTTACCATATATACTAGAAATGACACAAACCACTAAATTACATCCTATCATACCATTAGAAGCGACAACATACCATTCATTTTTGACATACTCATGGACTATAAAATCAACCACTAACCCATTTGAATTAATTACACTAATTCCATTCATTTCAAATGAGAAATTTATTTCATATAAGTTAATTCCATTCCCAACATTCATTCCATTTAATGAAACGTCTGTTCGAATAATGTATAATACACCGAATAATTATCTTTTCGTTAATTATGGTCAGAGAAAATATACTTATTTGCGAAATTCAATTCACGACTATTGTCGCAACATAGGGAAAACAGCGGTTTGCCCTCAATCACAACCTTTTACATCCATTGATGACAAAACATGCTTGCTCTCGCTTTTGCTTAACTATACTACTAATTTCTCATCATGTCCTATAACTATCTTTAAATCTAAAGAACCCTTCACAGTAACCCTAGGACATTTTACTATTATATCTTTTGCAGAAAAAATTAGAGCTTCCATTTCCTGCGAAAGACCCCATTCTGTACAGCATATAAATAATTTTATTTTCAATATTCCTCATGGTTGTACTTTTACCTCTGCTAATTATCAATTTAAAAATCCCATTCATTTAGAGAAGAATATTTCATTAACTTCATTAATTGCTCAATCCGATAAAGTTTTGTTTAATTTTTTAACTCATGTTGCTTTGCCAAATATCTCTGCAGCAATATTTCCAAAGTTTCAAATAATGAAAGAAGTTCAGTGGAATAAGAGACTAGACAGTATTAATAATACCATCCACCCATTAACTCCATATCTTTCTCAAGTTAAACTAATCCCATATATCGGTGGAGGAACTACTAGTATTATTTTATTCATTTTCATCATAGTGATTGTTTATTTGACCTGGTCTTATAGAAAAGCATTGTGTAGAAAATGTTTAAAAGAATTAAATCAAGAAACCCAAGATATTCCATTGAATAATATACCCATGTCAACCCTTCCATTAGAGGTAAACCCAGTTCAAAATACCCCACAGAATCAAATTGAAATTGAACCCTTGGTACAACCTCCTATAAAATTTAGACAATCATTAATACCCAAACCTCCTATGCCACCACCTATTCCATATAGGCAATCTACTTCTCAAGAAGTGGAAGTATATTCTAACATTGCTAACTTGGACTAATATCCTTTCTATATGACTAATACCCTTTCTGCGTTTGTTTTTGAATTATAAGTTTATAGTACTAATGATTAAAAATCCTTATGAATTTTAATTTTCTGAGGCAGAGTCCTTATTGTAAAATTTAGATTTCTCAATAAATAAAAATCAATAATTCTTTATTGCTTTGAAGATAAAATAATATTTCAAAAACAAACTCTGTTTCGAAATTAATATCTCAAAACATTAGCTCTTGCAACATTTTTTGTTTAACTAACTTTCCTCTTAATATCTTTTTTATGGCCTGAATCATCAGTTTGTTGAGCTTTTTGGTCGTAAAGTTGGCGCCAAAGATGTTGAAATCCGTCTGTGACTCAGTTCTCAATTTGGAAATATCTATTCCTAAAAAATCAATCTAGGAATCAATCTAGGAATCAATCTAGGAATCAATCTAGGAATCAATCTAGGAATCAATCTAGATTTATAAGAAATCCATTTGAGGCTTCACTTCAGGAAAGGGATAGAGAGAATGATGGGGAATGAGAGGGAGAAACTTGAGGGTTTAGAGGGATTTAGAGTAGGGGTTAGAGAGAGAGACA
>JABUQX010010833.1:0-19845 GCA_015478945.1 Trachelipus rathkii
AGCTATAGCTCTTGACGTCGCAATCTATGACTTGATAATAGGAAATATTCCTGGTGCGAGGAGTGCAGAAGACCCTATCGAAAGTGTGGCAATGTCTCGCGCGAGAGAAACGGACGATTCGCAGAAGGAAGAGGCCGCAGCGCATGAGGATACAATGGAGTACACTGACGGCCAAATAGTAATGTCATACGCGGGCGAAACGACTGGCTTGCAAGAGGAAGTAACCGAGGCGCTTGATGACACATTAGAGCACTCGGTTGGTCAGGTAGTAATGCCACGCGCTAGTGCAAACAATTTACAGGAGGAAGGGTCAGCTGTATCTGAGATCACCCAACAGCCATATGAGAACGAAGGAAACCGGACGATATAAACATCGCGTGCGTAGGTGTAGTGGATTTTGAAGGGTGTGAGGAAGAAGAATTAGATTTGGAAAAGGACGCGATCGTCTTAGGGAACTGCGTACCTAAGGAGAGCGTCAGTGATATTAAGATTGGGGCCAAGATAGATGAGGATAAGAAGACGGAGATAAAAAAAAGAGATTAAAAACATTGGAGAATGATGAAGAGTCGACAATGTCAGAGACTGATTACCTTTCAAGAAAAGTAATAAAATTTGAGCGTCGAATTCAAGAACTTGAAAACTCAAAAATTTATTTGGCGGATTTAAGTCGTACTCAGGAACAACTTAGGAGACTTTATGAAGAATTTGCTTCTAAATGTGAAGAAAATTTAAGCAATATTTCTGAGATAGTGGAAAGTTTTATCATTATTTGTGGAGGAAACTTTTTTAATGATTTTTATCTCAGTTGATATGGGAAAAATAAATTTTGAAAAAACGCAAAAAGTATTCTACGAAATGTATTCCCTTTTACAGAATGTAAAAAAAAATTTATATATCTATATATATATATATATATATATATATATATATATATATATATATATATATATATATATATATATATATATATATATATAATAACTATATATATATATATATAATATATATATATATATATACTCTACTCATCAAAATTAACGCAACTTCCTGCAAAACTGTTTTCACATGCAAAAAAAAATTCTTTAAAAAAATTATGCCCGACCGACTCCGGCTCCGGCTCCGGCTATATTCAAAATTGCTCAGCTCCAACTCCATAAAAAAATTTTTATGCAAAAATTCTTTAAAAAAATTATACTTTGACTCAGGCTCCGGCTCCAGCTAAATTCAAATTGCTCAGATCCAGCTTCCTTTAAATCATTTTTCATATTAAAAAAAAATTCTTAAATAAATTATACTTTGACTCTGGCTCCGGCTCCGGATCTGACTCCGGCTCTAGCTGGGCCAGAGGCCAACAGCCTGGCTGCTGCAGGTGTTTGGAAAGTCTTTGAAAGTGGGCTAGGCAGATGATTCAGACTTTGACTAGTTTCAGATCTTGGGACTTGTTCTTAGTTTAGCTTGAGAATTAAGAGAAATTTGTTTATTTTGGAGTGAAAGTAACGCGGGTGCTTCCTTGAAAATGTTTTGCTCAGGAACCGTGGCACATTACATTTCAGTTCATTTTTTTAATTTCTTTGGCGACTTCGGGCAGACCACATTTACTTGAAAAAAAAATTATTGATAAATGTTACTCGGCTTCGGATCAATTTCAAAATTGTTCAGCTGCGACCTCCGGCACAACATTTCTTACTTGCAATTTAGTGATAAAAATGTCTACAATTCGGCTCAGGTTCCGAACTGCACAAACTCCATTTCAAAATGCTATGTTCCGACATTGGCAGAATTTTCACTTGCTAAACAATTCCTGAAAAACAAATTTTACATATGCTCCAAATCTGGCTCCGGCTCATATTCCATTTATATGATTGAAAAAAGATCCTGAGTGAACCTCAGTTCTTGTTTACGTAAAGTAAATATTACATTTTTCTATAAAATAAATAAAAAAAAACATTGTTGATCATGAAAAGTTGAATTATAATTTCGAACTTGGAAAGGAAATTTTTAGTTTGTCACCTCTCTAAAAAAAGTCGTGTATCTAAAAACCATTTAGAATTTCCAAACATAAATCACACACACCATGAGTAGAGAATTTTCTAATAATTAGAGTAATAAAAATAAAAAAAGTGAAAGTTTTATGATTTTACTCTAAAAGTTAGGGTTCGACTTCAGGCCTTGATACGGTATCAAGGCCGAAATATCAAGATCAAAACATCAAAAAGGCTACGACCCTAAAGGGGGGTCCAAGGGGCCAAAACTAGGGGGAGGCATGTTTGACGGTTGCTTCACAACTGTCTGGCCACACCTCGAGGGGCCAAAAATGGAGTTGGCCCCAAAAATTATAGGGTGCTCAAAAAGATAGGGTATCAAAATCCTATGAGGCTATATATATATATATATATATATATATATACTGCTCTTCATCTTCTACCTGTATATATATATATATATATATATATATATATGCTGCTATATATATATATATATATATATATAGTATTACACGTGCAGTTGGCCCTTCCTACTACTGCTGTTCTTTACAAATAATTGTTGTTCAAGTTTCATCACATCGTACGTTTGGCAAAAATTTCAAATTTTTTGTTTAAAAATATACAAACTTTACTAAATTGTATCTAGATTTCGAAGTTTGTTTTTAATAACAAAAATTACATTTTTAGAATTTTATTTTATACATAAAAGACATTTGAATTCCAGCGATGAACAACCAAAAGTTTTTAACGTATATAATATATATATATATATATATATATATATATATATATATATATATATATATATATATATATATATATATATATATATATATATATATATATATATATAAGCAGTTGACTCCAGGAATTTTTGGTAACCTAAAGTAACCTAATCTAACCAAACTTAACCTAAATTAACCTAACCTAATATTAACAGGAGGTACATGATGTATATAAATTTGTTTCATCAGTCAATCTCCCACTGCATTTGTTTAAGAATCCTCCTATTATATACCATGTAAGTCGTGCCGCCCACTCGAACCGATATATATGGGTGGGATTCTTTAATGAAAATATAGAGTTTGAGGGTTCCGGATGTGTAAATTTATTAATAAACAGTTTATAGAAAAGTATAGGTAAGGTTGCGTAATGATGAAGCATAAAATGGTTGCTGAAAATAGGTATTTAGAGTTGGAAAAACGTAGATGAGAAGTAAGGTGTATAGTATATATTCTATTATTAATATTATTATTATTATTATTATTATTATTATTATTATTATTATTATTATTATTATTATTATTATTATTATTATTATTATTATTAATACAGATAATCAATGATATTAAATCATTTATTTTAATATATAATAAATTTAAAACTAATTTATTTAGGATATATATATATATATATATATATATATATATATATATATATATATATATATATATATATAATTTTATGTTAAAAGTTATATGTATATATTTTTATTTTAAAACGATGAAAATATTTCATTTATTTATTTTGGTGAGGAAGCCTGAAAATTCAACGCTTACTGACTTTTCCCTTCTGAATGCATAAAGATTTGTTGTTTTTTTTTTATGCAAAACGTACTATTCACGAGGATTGCCAACTCCTCCCCCTGTACTATGAATGTCTATACTCTTTCCTTCTGATTTTAGGTCAATTGTGTATACATTTTTCCTTTTACTGTTTCTACTATCTTATCATTGGATAGAATGGTATACGGCAATACCGAGCTGGATATAAAACGTCCGGAGGACCATTTTTTATAATTATTCTCTTCCATTTGCTCTGGTCTAAAGATGTACGTTAAGTTGGCTATGCTGGATTTGTAATTCTCGATCATTGCTTTCTTTTATGTCAGTTGTGATATTTTGCTCGTGCAATGCATTTATTTGTGAAGTGTTTTCTGTAAATATTTATTATATTTCTTTTAAATTATTATTGTGTTCTGAATACCGATTTTATGATATTGCTATTTATTTTATGATCGCTCTGCCTAACCTAGATAAAGTTTCTTCTGTGATAAATTCGTTTTTAAAATATTGTGTGTCTACATTTTGTCCCATGTAAGTGTGTGCGGATTTTATACACACGACAGACACCTTAACGCTTACAGGTGTTTAGACAAGTCTTCTGCAAGGTAACGTTTTTATATTTAAAGAAATTTCTATTACAAATTTATTTATTATTTTATTTTATAATAAATATAAAGAAAGTAAAAATTATTTTGTGTTGTAAATATTTCGTATTTAATATTTATTATATGAATAAAATTTTCACTGTAAAACTTCTTATCTTCAATAAGAGATTTCACTGTGAAAGCGTATTCGGCCATCAGCTGTTTTCTTGCGTACAAACAAACAGACATTTTTTGAAATATTTTATATTGAAAGATCTTTTGTTGTAAATTTGGAAGCGTGTTTATATAAAGTTATAATTCGCATTAAAGTTTATATATATATATATATATATATATATATATATATATATATATATATATATATATATATATATATATATATATATATATATATATATATATATTAATTTTTTTTTTTTTTTTTATATATATATATATATATATATTCAGAGATATATATAAAACGTAATATTAGTGTTTTAATATTGGAGCATTGCTTAGTATTTATATGTGTGCGTATATATCTGTATATTACGTTATATACCTATATATATATATTCATGTATATATAATACTTTAGTTAATTTGTTGTCATATAATAGTACTGCAAGTTCTATATATTTATGCGTATATAAATCTATATATTTATATATATTTATCTATATATTCACGAATATATAAAATTTTGATTACATTGTTTAAAAAGGGCAGTACGAATTTTCATTTTTTTTTTATTAAAGTATATAATTTTACCAGTCTCTTTCAATCGATTCCGAAGGTCAATTTCTTTTTCAAATATTTATTTGGTTAATATATTAGAAGTACTATTTGGTTTTTATGATCAGAACTGTAAGTCGAATACTGAAGTCTAGCCTGGTTCTTGGTATAAAAAGAACCCGTCAAACCGTTATATCACCAGGAAGATCTGCACAGCATTGAGTTGGTAGGTTTGTTTCTCTGATTATATTGTCTTAACTCACAGGCCGTAGCCCTAACAGGAGATTGGAACACTGATATAATATAGGTCGAAAACTCCAGAGTATTTGAATGACTGTTTGTCACGGGGGCATGGCCACGGATTTGGAAATCAGCTGGAAGTGTAAGTAGACATAGCTGTTGTTTGATACCCTGACACTAATAATAACGGAGTTAATTGTTTATAAATGTCATATATATATATATATATATATATTCACTCTTATATATATATATAACCTATATATATATATATATATCAGATCCATATATAGATATATATATTAAATCACTACCTTCTGCTATCTTATTGTAATTATAATTCAAATTATTTCAATGGAAAAAATTAATGGGGAAACGTTAGCTACTATATACAAACATTCATAAATTTTGACATTTAAAAATATCAAGGATTAAAAAAATGCACAAAAATACCGTATACAGGATTAAAAAAATGCCCAAAATGGTAAGGAAATTACATGGCGAAAGTTAGGCACAATTTCACTTTAAACATAGTCCACTAGCTTAGAATAATTATTTTGAAGAACAATTAGCATTTTTATTGATTTTTAAGCAGCAATTTAAATGTAAGGATAAGGAGAAAACAAAATATTCTTCGGCAGGAGCAGGAACGGGCTCTTGTTTTAGAGGCTCTGCGATGTGATTTTGTTGCTGAACTGATAACGCATCATATATATATATATATAACTGATATATATAACTTATTTAACAACTTTCCGATATATTATATATATATATATATATATATATATATATATATATATAAGAAAAGGAAGACGAAACACCACGACAATGTCATTGATTTATTTGAACGTTTCGTGCTCTTCTGAGCATATCATCAGCACTATCAAAAATTACAATTCTTAAAAATAAAAATAAAAATAAAAAAAATTAAAAATTAAAAAATTAAATTGTTAATTTTTTTTTTTTTTTTGTGTAATTTTTGATAGTGCTGATGATTTCTCAAGGCTGTTCAGTCGCCATTTTAGCTTGTATTTCATTGATAAAATATTTTTTATATAAGAGTTGAGGTTAGAGAGTATATTGATAAGACAATTGAAATATATATATATATATATATATATATATATATATATATATATATATATATATATATATATATATATAATATATATATATAAATATATATATATAAATGAAATGAGATGAATATTAGATGAACCGAATATCTATTTTATAAATATTCTCGAATGCGAATGTTTCGCGATGATATTTTTTAATGGTTGCGAATCTAAAACATTTTCAAACTTCATGTGGGACAAGTAAGGCAAGTCCTTGCTAACTGTAAAAGATCAAAACACTTCTCATGTATCCTTCCCTATATAAGAGGGTCTTTGTCAGGGGAAATGCATTTCTCTTTGACGTGGTCAACGAATTTTTATGTTTGCACAGACAGTTGATCATCATCATCACCAAATGCTTGAACATAGAATTGTATTCATGATGTCGGTGACAATGATGTTTGTGTATGGTATTGAAACAACATGTGTTGCTCTTTGTTTTCCGAACTATTTCAGACTCATGTCTTAGAATTTCTTCACTTTAACATTTTCCGTAAACAAACTGAGAAGCAAATTATTTAGTTTTCATTCAATCTAGGATTCAAAACCGTAGCTAAGGAATAAAAGCCGTTGTTCTCTCTGAAATAGAACCTTTTGCAACTTTCTCTCAATATCGTATCTCATTTTTTCCCTGACTGTCATTGACTAAGGATATATTGTGGTTTCGAGAGGGATGACATCAGCTATTGATGACTATTTTTGAAGATTACCATGGTCATGTCATCGAAGAGTTAGAGTACAGTGATACAGTTAGTTACAATAGAATTTTCATAGGATGTTAAGACATTCACTTAATCATTAGAGCAGCCGTACAAGCAGTCAGATATATTAAGTTATTGGATCCATATCATTTGCAGTTCTAAGGCGTGTTAACGTTATGCATAACTGAAAGATGAGGAACATCAATGGTGGCCGGTATTTTGTTTAGTTCTGCTTCAGAAATGGTCGAACGATTAAAGTGTGCCGAAATTAATCTACATTTTGAGAACTTCAATTAAAATTAATGTTTGATATGTCACATCATTTCTATTGTTAAAGTGCAAGTGGTGACTGATGGAATTTGTGCTATTCACTCAAGAAACAGAACTTTCTTCATATTGGCACCAGCGTCTAATGACATGGCACAGTGAACATCTGGAGATGGATTCCATTTCGCCAACATTCCATTAAACACGTCACTGAAATATTCACGCGTGTCATATTTAGTGAATGTTTCAGAGCGCACAACACTCAATTTTGGCGTTTCAAATCCTTGTTTAAGACATGACTAGTCAAAGAAAAAGAAACTGCTGATTGAGTATCTGACCATCCATTGGTGGAGAAAGTTATCTTGGATGATTGTATGGTAAATGTTATTAATTCTGAAACTTTAATTTAAAAGCAGTCATACATTTCTCACAAACAATATCTCTGTAGCATTTCTTTTGACTTAATGGGTATATTAAGAAGAGTATAAGGGTATTGTCGTGAAGTGGATTTTTAAAATATAAGGGTTGGATGAGCTGAGGTACGATGGGGTACCAAAAAATGACTAGCGGTGCGGTTTGGAAAACTCCGTTGCTCTGAATATATATATATATATATATATATATATATAAGCTGCTAACCTTATATACTTTCGTCAACTATATATATATACCAACACCTCATAGATATCCTACAGCAAAAATATGAAATGGAAATATAAGTACGGATAGCTACCCGATAGTTCAGGGAATATTAACAGCTTGCGTTTTTTGGATGTAGTATGCTTTGTTAATCCGTGTACTAACAGCCACGCAGGTGAAAGGAAGTTTTTTTTTTAGTGCGATTTTGTAAGGGTTAAGTTCAATCGATTTGGAGTTTTTTTCAACCGATATAACTGAATTTAACAAGCAAATAATTACCATGAAATTTACTTTCAAACCTAAAAGAACTTCTGCAGAAACCCATCGCATGCTACAGGAAACCTTTGAAGATAATGTCATTAGCCTTTATGAATCGGTGTACTAACAGCCAAGCAGGTGAAAGGAAGTTTTTTTTTTTTTTTAGTGCGATTTTGTAACGGTAAGTTCCATCGATTTAGAGTTTTTTCAACCGATATAACAGAATCTAACAAGCCAATAATTAGCATTAAATTTAGTTTAATCTTAAAAGAACTTCTGCAGAAACCCATCGCATGCTACAGAAAGCCTTTGGAGATAATATCATAAGCCTATAGCAAATTAAAAACCTATTTTTGGTACAAACGCTTCAAGGATCGTCAACAAAAACTACGCCGGAAATCATATCAAGATTTGGCGCGGCTATCCTTGCATATCGTAGGCGAACTATCCACGATGACTGAGATGGCAGGAAAGTTGGACGTTTTGAACATGAGATGCAAACAGTGAAATCTCTATTAAGAATGTTAAGCAATGAACAGAAATTCGATCGCGTTTTTGTCAGTACAGAACTCGGAAAATAAGTCAGAGATAACCCCAATTCCATCTCCAATATCATAACTGGTTATGAATAATGGATTTACGTATTTTTACTTAAACTCTTCACCTTTCAGAAGACTTGCGCCTTCGCCTCCTAAATTCATCAGACCAAACACATGAAATTAAAATGGAGAATTTCCTAAGCGAAAAGTGAGTTCAAATTAAGTTTATATAAGTAAAAGGTGCTACCCCAAAGTTCGGGGAATATGAACAGCTTGCGAGAATTGGATGTAGTATGCCCTTCTATCTCTAGATGCGGAGAGTAGTATGCTTTGTGAATCAGTGTACTAAAAGCCACGCAGGTGAAACGAAGTTTCTTTTTTTTATTAGTGCGATTTAATAAGGGTAAGTTCCATCGATTTGTTGTTTTTTCAACCGATATAACAGAATTTAACAAACAAATAATTTGTATTAAAATTAGCTTCAAACCTAAAGGAACTGTTGCAGAAACTCATTGCATGCTACAGGAAGCCTTTGGAGATAATGTCGTGAGCCTTATAGCCTATAGCAAATTAAAAAAAACTATTTTTGGTACAAACACTTCAAGGACGAACTTACAGCTATTTATCAACGATAAGACTTCCGGAAGACCGTCAACAAAGATGCCGGAAATCATATCGTAGGCGAACTATCCACGATGATTGTGAGATGGTAGGACAATTGGACGTTTTGAACATAAGACGCATTTCAGAGAAATCTCTATTAAGAATGCTGTGCAATGAACATAAATTCGATCGCGTTTTCGTCTGTACGGAATTCGGATAATAAGTCAGAGATAACTCCAATTCCATCTCCAATATCATAACTGGTTATGAATCATGGATTTAAGTTTTTTTTACTTAAACTTTTCACCCTTCAGAAGACTTGCGCCTTCGCCTGCTAAATTCGTAAGAACAAACATGAAATTAAAATGGAAAATTTCCTAAGCGATAGGTGAGTTTAATTTAAGTTTATGTAAGTTAAAGGTGCTACCCCAAAGTTCGGGGAATATGAACAGCTCACGGGAATTGGATGTAGTATGCCCTTCTATCTCTAGATGCGGAGTAGTATGTTTTGTGAATCAGTGTACTAACAGCCAAGCGGGTGAAAGGAATTTTTTTTTTTTTAGTGTTAGTTTGTAAGGGAAAGTTCTATCGATTTGAAGTTTTAAGTTCAACTGATATAACAGATTCAACAAGCAAATAATTTGCATTAAATTTAGCTTCAAACCAAAACAACTTCTGCAGAAACCCATCGCATGCTACAAGCCTTTGGAGATGTCATGAGCTTATATAGCCTACAGCAAATTAAAAACAACTTTTTGATACAAAACGCTTTAAGGACGATTGTACAGCTGTCGATCAACGATGGGCGTACCGGGAGACCGTCAACAAAACCAACGCCGTAAATCTTATCAAAATTTGGTGCGGCTATCCCTGCATATCGTAGGCGACTATCCACGTTGATTGCGAGATGGAGGACAGTTGACGTTTTGAACATGAGACGCTATACAGTGAAATCTCTATTAAGAATGCTGTACAGTGAACAGAAATTCGATCAGTTTTTGTCTGTACGGAACTCGGACAAGAAGTCAGAGATAACCTCAATTCCATCTCCAATATCATAACTAGTTATAAATCATGGGTTAAGTTTTTTTTTACTTAAACTCTTCATCTTTCAAACGATTTCCGCCAACGCCTCCTAGAATCATCACAACAAAAATATGAAATTGAATGGAAAATTTCCTAACTAAAAAGTGAGTTTAATTTAAATTTATATAAGTAAGAGGTGCTACCCCATAATTCGGAGGATATGAACAGTTCGCGCGAATTGAGTGAGAGTAGTATGCCCTCCTACCTCAAGATGCAGAGAGTAGTATGCCTTGTGAATCAGTGTATTAACAGCCACGCAGGTGAAAGGAAGAGCTTTTTTTCTATATTTTTAGTGCGATTTTTTAAGGGTAAGTTCCATCGATTTGGATTTTTTTTCAACCGATATAACAATTTAACAAACAAATAATTTGCTTTAAAATTAGCTTCAAACCTAAAAGAACTGCTGCAGAAACTCATCGCATGCAACAGGAAGCTTTTGGAGATAATGTCATTAGCCTATATCAAATTAAAAACCTATTTTTGGTACATACGCTTCAAGGACGAACGTACAGCTGTCGATCAACAATGAGGGTTCTGGAAGACCGTTAACAAAAATAACGCCGGAAATCATATCAAGATTTGGCGCGGCTATCCTTGCATATAGAAGGCAAACTATCTGCGATGATTGCGAGATGATAGGGCAGTTGGACGTTTTGAACATGAGAAGCATTTCATTGAAATCTCTATTAAGAATGCTGAGGAATGAACAGAAATTCGATCGCGTATTTAATAAGTCAGAGATTACCCCAATTCCATCTCCAATATTATAACTGGTTATAAATCATGGGTTTAAGGCTATGATCCTGAGACTAACCAGCAGTAGTCGAGGTGGAGGTCGCAGAAATCACCACGGTCGAAAAAAGCTTGTCAAGTTCACATAGTTTTATTTTTCCACATTCGCATGATGTTCACAAGGAACTCTTACCTCCTAGTCAAATCGACAATGAATGACCAAGTTTTGTTGTGAGGTTTTGAAGCTGCTGAGGGAGGCAATTCGGCACAAACGTCCATACAAGTGACTTAAAAACATTATATTGATTCCACAGACCACCAATTCACTTGATATTGCCCCTGTGAGATTTTCGTATCCCCAAAAATAAAATTATGGATAAAATGGTGTGATTTTAACACGATTGAGGAGTGCAAGCAGAATCGCATTTAGGTCTCACGCACTCACACTGGAGAACTCTATTGCATGCACGAATGCGTGTGAAAACACTAGGATCGCTTTAAAGATTGCTTATGGAAACTACTACGAACGTGACAGTGGAAACGGAGATATGGTAAAAAACATTCTCATTTATATTTATTTTTATATTTATATTTTTATATTGGTATTACACTTTTATTGTATCACCAAATTTAACATTTAGTTTTAATAGGTTTTTTCATTTTTCGTAGGCATAAATTAATTATCAAAAGAAGCTATTACATAAATATTCACATATCTATGCCAGAACGTCTAAAGAATGTCATCAAAGCTAAGGGAGAGAACTAAATACTAATGCATAAAATAAATGACATAAATACTATATATATAATATATATATATATAATATATCTAAATATATTATTATATATTATATATTAATATATATATATATTATATATATATAATGCATAATTCAATAAAAGGGCCAGGAGAATTATCTCGTAAAAGTATTAGAACTACGGACAAACAAATTACAAATATTTGAATCAGCGTATAAGCTTATAGGTCAGCCTCTAGAGAGGACCAATCATATCTCAAAAAACTACAACAGCTACCAGGCAAAGGAACAATTGCTGAATGCTGGTCCAATTTATATTGCGGAAAATGAAAAAAAAAAATGAAAAAAAAATATATATATATATCTCACAAAAACTACAATAGCTACAGCGAAAAGGAATACATTTTTGGAATCCTCGTAAAATTTTGGTTAGGAAAATGTAAAAAAAATAAAAAAATAAAAATTATTGTTAATAATATAGTAATATGATTAGAGGGCCTATTAGAGACCTTTTATTGGTTACTTGTTAAAAAAAAGACTTTCTATTAATTTTGCTTTTTTTTTTTAACTAAAGAATACCCCAAGGGTATAACCCCCCCGATGGCAGGAGCCGGGGTCTCTCCGCCCTCCCGGGGAAATACGGGGTAGGACTAATTCCCCCCCTCCGGGGAGGTCTCCGGAACCCCGCTCCTTTGTATTTGGGTGTCGCGGGGGTTCCTCCGCCCCTTCCCCACCCCCCTACGGGGTATGGAAAAACGTCCCCCCCTGTGTCCCGTCGGCTCGAACCCCCTAAATTGCCTTGTAATACCTTTACAAAATAAATATTTTTTATTTTTTTTTTCCCTGATCCCCCCCCAAAAAATAGCCATTTTTTTTTTTTTTTTTTTTTTTTTTTTTTTTTTTTTACATTTCGAAAAATTTTGAATGTTCCAAAATGTATTCTTTTGCTGTAGCTTTTGTAGTTTTTCGAGATTTTTTTTTTTTTTTTTTTTTTTTTTACAGTTTCCTCGTTAAAAATTTTACAAGGTTCCCCAGCAATGATTCCTTTTTCCGGTATGCTGAAGTAGTTTTTTTTGAAGTATGGAATTTGGCTCCTTCTAGAGGCTGGCCAGCTTATATATGTAAAGTCGTTTTAATGATTTTAAAACTAACGAAACACCCTAGAGTAGCCGCATAGATATCAGGAGTCGGGTCTCTCGGCCTCTAGGTGGCACGGGGGACTTTCCCCCCTGCCCCCATCGCTCGAGCCCCTAAAAATTGAAGCTTCAGGAAACATATTTTCTATTAGGGGGCCTCGAGCCGATGGGGAACAGAAGGGGCGAAGTCCCCCGTCGTCCACCTAGAGGCCGAGAAGACCCGACTCCTGATAATCTATGCGGTCTACTCTAGGGAATTCGTTAGTTTTAAATCATAAAAACGACTTTACATAATATCTTTTATACGCTGATTCCAAATTTGTAATTTGTTTTTCTGTAAGGGTTGTACTTTATTTTTTTTTTTTTTTTTTACATCTGGTATTAGCTTTATACGCTGTTCAAAATAGTAATTGGTTTTTCAAGTAAGTGGCTATATTATATATATATATATATATATATTATATGATATATATATATATATATATATTATAAATTATATTATATATATATATATATAATATATATATTATATATTATATATTATTTAATACATTAGTCATTAGTGTTATTAACCATTTTAATATTTTATAACGCCATTTTATACATTGTTTTATGTATCATTCTTTTTTAACTTTTCAATTTTTTTTTCTTTTTCTTTTCGTTGATTCATTAAATTTATATATGAGAGAAGTTTGGCAACACTATTCTAGTACTTTGACATGGGCCTAAAGATATTTAAAAAAAAAAAAAACGATTATCGGAAAAAAATTCGATATTTCGTCAGATAGATGTTTAAACAACTAATTACCAAAATTTTCTTTAAAACGAATACAAAAAAATATTCAAGAGATTCGATATAATTAATCGGCAGTTTACAGGAGAAGGAAAGATTGTGTAAAATAGTTTTTAAAACTTCAATTCACCGATAACAAACAAATAAGAAACGATTGAACCTAAAATATCAGTAATGAGGCTTGAGCAATAAAGCTGAAACCCTATTTTATTATAATTATGTAATCAGAATTTAGAAATGCTAAAACTGATACAACTTAGCAATAAAATTTTCTATTTTTTCACGGAACGACAAACCAAGTCAAAATGACGTCTAGTTGCTGCCGCTTACAAGTAGTTGTTCTTCAAGTTTCATCACATCGTACGTCTGGCAAATATTTTTTCCAATTTTCTTTTTAAAAATTTACAAAATATACTAAATTGGTATCCTAAATTCTTAAGTTTGTTTTTTTTTTTTTTAAATTATATTTTTAAATTTTTATTTTATACATAAAAAATCATTTGAATTTCTGCGATTAACAACCAAACGATATATATATATATATATATATATATATTTATATATATAAATATATATATATATTATACTATATATATATATATATTAATATATATATATATATATATATATATATATATATATATATTATGCCAGAAGCAAAGATACATTTTTTACCATTTTCCAAACTAAATATATATATATATATATATATATATATATATATATATATATATATAATATAATTATATATATATATATATATATATATATATATATATATATATATATATATATATATATATATATATTATAATATATAATTATATATATTATTTAAAAAAATATCGTCATCTCAAAATATGCCTTGAATTCGAGTATTGTTAATCAGTGGTTGATTCAATGCGATAGCGAAATTCTTTTACATTGTATAGTTTTAAAAATCCACTCACCGATGACAAACAAACAAGAAACGATTGAACCTAAAAGAATATTAGTAATAGATGCACAGTATTGTAATTAATTGGAAGCAAACTGTTCTATTAATATGTAATCAGTAAATCTCATAATTTATCTTCAAACTCAAGTAATAAACCTTACGTCAAAATGGCGTCTAGTTGCTGCCGTTTACAAATAATTGTTGTTCAAGTTTCATCTGGCAAAAATTTTTTCCATTTTCTTTATAAAAATATACAAAAAGTTACAAAATTGGTATCTAGATTTCTTTACCTTATTGAATTTCTTTTTTTTTTTTTTAACGAAAATTTTTGACGGCTTTTTATTTTATACATAAAATATTTTCTTTTCAAGCGCTGAACAACCAAACGTTTTCAGATGCGCATGCGCATATATATATATATATAATATATATATATATATATATATATATATATTATAATATATATATATATTATATATATATATAATATATAATATATATATTTGCATGGCGTGGGCAGAGTTCAGGCAAGTAACTAGAAAACTATAACAACTACAGAAAATAAATAACATTTTTGGATTTCAGGAGTAATTTCATCAAGGAAACAAAAAAAATTATTTTATTCTAATATTTATGAATAACTCCTTAAATATTAGTAAAATCCTTACACCTAAAATAGTGCACGCTCTGATTGACCTTGAAACCTGCATAAGTCTCGAAAGAGCCAAGTTGCCAAATACCATTTTTTTACGCCTTGAGAAAATATTATTTTTTCTTTTTATATCCTTTTTAGGGGTTCGAGCCGACGGAGGGTTCGTCCCGGGTAGGCCGAGAAACCCCGACTCTAATCCATCGTTCTTGTTTACTCGTGAGAAATTCGTTCGTTTTAAAAAAAAAATTCAAACATTTGGCACCTTTTGCGTCCTCAGTCGGTGTAAGGAACATCTCGAATTCTCAAAAACTAATATTTTCAAACATTTTTAACATTTTATTTTTTAAAAAGCGTTATTTTTTTTTTTTTTATTTCCGCGAAAAATGTCTCCTTGATTAATAAAATGTTATTATTTCCGTGTAGCTGTTATAGTTTTCTAGTTACATTCCTGAACTCTTCGGGATGCTGACCTATATATATATATATAATATATATATAATATATATATATATATAATAATATATATATAATATATATATTGTACGGGCTACCAAAAGTACATAAACCTGTCTGCCCGATCCGTCCAATCTTATCTGCTATTGGCACTGTTAATTACAACCTATCAAAATTTTTCGTTCCAATATTAGAAAATTTAACATCTAATGAATATTCAGTAAAGGACACTTTTTTCCTTCGTCAATGAAATAGTTAACTTTCCAAATGCCAATAATTATTATATGGCAAGTTTCGACGTTCAAAGTTTGTTTACTAACGTGCCATTAGATGAAACTTTGGAAATTATATTAAATTTATTGTTCAGAAATTAATCTACAATACATGGTCTAGACCAGGTGTCGCCAAACTTTTTATCAAGTCGACCCCGTCATAGGAGATTTGCCTTTTTATCGACCCCTAGGTCAAGTATTTAACAAAAAAATAGAACCATTTTTTTCATTATTGATGTTAAGCAATAAGGAGACCTATACAATAACCCAATGAAAGAATTTATTTCCCCATATCTTATAAAAGCTACTTAATAACATTGACAGAAATGTCAAAGTAATTATTTTCCACTGTTTACATAATCTTAAAAAAATAATAACAAAATTATGAATATATTGTAATTTGCCTAGTTCTCAAACCGTACGTATCATAATACGTGAAATACACAAACATCTTTAAAAATATAACGTAAATCATATTGGATGAAAAAAGCCCCTCTGATTTTCATCTTGCACTACTACTGAAACAGGGCTGCGGGTCGGAGTCCGGAGTCGGAGTCGTGGAGTCGAGCAATTTTCCAGGAGTCGGAATCCGCGATCGGAGTCGGAAACTCTGGCAAGTGGAGTCGGAGTCCGAAGATTCCTGTGTAAGTGGAGTCGGAGTCTGAGTGGGAGTAGAAAATTTAGAGAATATTATTATTTATTATTATTATTATTATATTATTATTATTATTATTATTTATTCTTATTATTATTATTAATTATTATAATATTATTATTATTTATTATTAAATATTATTATTTATTATTATTATTATTTAAAGTTTTGATTTTTTTCCGAACGTTCAATATTTATTTTTGTACATAATTATTTCCTTAAAATAATTCCCTTATATACCAGGAGAAGAAGAAGATATATTTACATAGATTCCCCGACGCGTTTCGTCTCTATACTTGAGACATCTTCAGAGGATTATTTCTTGTAAGCGAATGGGTCTTTTTAAATTGATATATAATATGTAAATCAAATGATATGGAGTCTGACTGATAAATACATAATTTTATGTTAATGTCTGGGCTGCGTGTTTTGATGTAGAAGCCTCCGCAATTTTAAGTTTTTGGACTTCACACGATCCGTATAATATTGAGAAGTGTTTAGAAATATTACTAATATTGATGACCATGTGTCGTAATTAAAATGTTCAAAGCATTTTGCTGGGACTGTAGAGATGTTGATATGCCCTGTCGACAATCTGGTTCTTCGTGTACACTAATATATGTAACTAAACACCCAGGGCAGTAAATTGGACACAACGTGAATGGTTGTCGGGCAAAGTATCTCTTGTGCTAAGGAGGATGATGTTGTTTGGACTTATGGTATTAGTCTGACTTTATTTTTGAGGTGTCTTTAGTTTTGAGTGTGAGAATTCAAAATATTACGAAAGCCACTTCTCTTCCTATTGACAAATAGCATTGGAAGTTTTGAGAAGAAATTTATCGAATTTTCTGATTATTTTACTTTCTTTAATTATCAATGGAGGAGTCTTATTAATTAAATTTAAAACTGAATATTGTGGATGATGAGGATTATATTTTACTTAATGCGGCAAATTTTCTTGCATCAAAAGTTTTTCCAAGTGAAACCATAGGTTGTATGGCTCTGTAAACTAAATTTTACGATAGATTCTTTGTAAAAATAGTCGGTGAATAGGATATAGTTCATATACAAACCATTATCAGTGGGTTTGACATGTGTGCCTGTAGATAATGAGCCGTCAGAATTAACATTGATTTCGATGTCTAAAAAACAGATAGCATTATTACCTGTTTCGTATGTGAATTTTTAAGCATGACAACTCTTGAATTCTATTGTTACTGTCTCTATATTCCTAATGTTCCTAAAAAATAGTGAGGGTGTCGTCGACATCCTTATGTAAATACGGGGTTAAAGTTGTTTGTTTTTTCCACGAAGGATTTTGTTTTTTCCAGATTGGACATAAGGAAGTCAGCAAATGTAGGTGCAAGTGGTGAAACCCATCGGCACTCCATCAGATTGTAGATATATGTTTCTTAAATTTAAAACGGTATTTGAGTAAGCCACATTAGTAAAAGGTTTCCATAATGTTGTTCTGATATATCTGGTGGGGGTAGGTTATTTGAGTGATACACTTCGTTAATAATTATGTCAATCGTATCAAGAACCGGGACATTTATGAACAAAGATTCTACATCAGTGAGGCGAATATATTAATGGCTTCAAGTTTTAAGTTTGATAATTTTACATATGTTTCATTAATTGGATTTAACTATGAAAGAGATATTAAGATATGGTCGGATAATGCTGTTCAGAACGTTGAAAAATTTCGGGTGTAACCGTTCCGCACATAGATATACAGGTCTCAAAGGTGAATTTCTGAGTTTTGTGTATTTTAGGCAATCAATATATATATATCTATATATATATATATATATATATATATATATATATATATATATATAATATATATATATATATATTATATCTTAATATATATATATTATATATCCTAAATTTTTAAAATCCAGTTCTTTTAATTTTGTCAGAAATTCTTGTTTTTTATTTCATAAGCGATCTGTTTAATACTATTATTATTATTATATTATTATTATCATTTTATTATTATTTATTATTATTATTATTATTTTATTATTATTTTTATTATATTGAAAACAAAATATTCAGTTCTTAATTTTAACTTACTGCTAATAAAAAAATAAAATAATTTGCAATTAGAAATGATATTTTACCTTTGTTTCCGAAAACTGGATATTATTTGTTTGTCATGTGTTGCGCCCTGCATCTTTATGTCTTTACGGTACTTTACCTATAGCAATTTGGAGATTAGATTCATTGGAAAAGTGGTAGCTATATTTTTTTATTCTCAAAAGCAAACGAAAAAAATTTGTTGAACAAAAAAATGTTTTACTGTAACTCTGTAAGCAATAATCTGAGGTCAGAGTGAAAATTTTGAATTTGACTGCTGAGTCGGAGTCGGAAGTCGGAGTCTAAAATTTTTGTTTAAGTGGAGTCGAATCGGAGTCGAAAATTTTTGTTTAAGTGGAGTCGGAGTCGGAGTCGAAAAATTCAAATTTGAATTTAAGGAGTCGGAGTCGGAGTCGAAAAATTTATTTTCGAACTTCCGCAGCCCTGCTACTGATTACCTTTAAATCTGTTAACAACACCTTTTTAATTAAAATAGTTGGATTTAATGGATGGATTCTGAAGAGAAGCAGTAAGGTTATTGATAATTTGTGAAAATTGATATAAATATTATATATATATATATATATATATATATATATATATATATTATATATATAATATATATATATATATATAATATATATATATATATTAATATATATATTTGAAGGTTAAATTTTGATTTTGAATAACCACCTTCAACTGAAGAATATTAATAGATGTTGAAGAGATTGAGCGTTGTCACGATAAAGTGCGTTTCTTCCCGGAAGCTGCTTAGGATTCATCGGTGGTGCTAGCAGCCTCCTGCACCAGACGCACAGAACTCCCCATGATCAGCCGCGAGCAAACTCCGCTCTCCGGACCTGGAAGGACGGTCGGTTGTAGAGCGAGAAGCTGTCAGGTGAGAGCTAGGTGTGCACACATTTAAAGTCACCGTGAAGGCTCGAACACTCTGTACTCTTACGTGCAGTTGGTCAGCACCTGCAGAAGCTTTGAAGAAGTCGGTACAGGTGGCACAGGATTACGCGAACAGAGTAAGCGCCCCA
>JABUQX010010834.1:0-15000 GCA_015478945.1 Trachelipus rathkii
ATTAATATTAATTAATACTATATATAATATATATTATATAATATATTAATATTATAATTATATTAATATTATTAATATTTATATTATATATATATATATTATATATATATTAATATATTATTAATTATATTATATAAATATAGTACCTTCTTGTGATTAAATTGAGGTATTATTCTCTTAATTCCGTTTAATATGGAGAGTGGAGATTTACATAATTATGTTTAACACCCTTAGAATTATTGCGAAAGCAAGTGATTCTCTGTAAATCAAACAATATCAAATACCGTTTGGGTTCTAGAGAGAGTATATATTCTAATTATGAGTTGTAGTCACTACGACACACATTCTAATTATATGTTAATATATATTATATATTTTACAGTGAGAATATTAGAAATATATATTATATACCTAAATTACTCAATAACACCTACAACTAACATTCACTATAATAAACTGACCACACATATTCACAATCACAACAATCCTATTATTTATATATATATATATATAACATAATTAATAAAAACATACCCTCATATATGCTTCAAAATAGCCTCAGGATTTTGAAAACCCTAGTCACGTGGCTAAGAATTATCAATATAAATGCTCAGTTAGAGCTGAAGCCTATGATATAATCTGACGCAATACTAAAATTCAATTGGTTAGAAAATACAATAATGGATTACTATTAACTTAACTCTACCCGATGTATGTGGTGGGTAAGTATCCACCTATAACTACCTACCTCACTACCATATTATATTCTATTGATGGGGTTCGATTGATTAGAAAACTATAAATTATATTTAACTATATATATTAATATATATTATATATATAATTAATATATATATATATATTATATATTATATAATAATATATATATATATATATATATATTATAATTATATATATATATATATATATTATAATAATATATATTTAATATTATATATATAATATATATACTGGATATATATATATATCTTAATATATATATAATTATATATTATTATATATATATATATATACTATTAAAATATATATATTATGATATTATAATAATAGTATATATATATTATCTTTATAAATTAATTTTTTTTTATAAGTTTATTCATTTCTTTTATACATAAGTTTATTATTAAGGATCTATCCCTTATTATATATTATATATATATATATATAAATAATAAATTAATAATAATAATAATAATAATAATTAATTAATAATAATTAATAAGTATATAACTATATAATATTATTGATATTAATAATGTATTTAAATAATTTAATATAATACTAATATTAATAAATAATAATAATTCAATTATAAGAATAATAATAATAATAATAATAATAATATAATTATAATATATATAATGAATAATAATAATATAATTAACTCGCGTCACACAGACATATTAGAAATATACATTATATGAAACGCCATCCAATTTAAATTGGATGAAGATTGGACTAATAAAACTATCCAAATGTATAATTTATATATATTATATATATCTATTATCTCATATATATTAATATATATAATTATATACAATAAACATAAAAAGGTTAAAGAAAAAATCAAAATTAAAAATAAAATATAGGTTAATTGAAACAATAATCTTTAAAAATAAAATATTGATATAATTAATATTAATTACAGGGTATCCATAAAGTACTCTATAAATTTTTACATTAGGCATAGCAGATTACGTATATGCCTTATAATATATAATATAAACTATATATAATATGAATTCATTCTGTATTACCTAATATATATAAATATACTATGTTGATGATAGTTATTAAGAGTATTAGCTACTAGGTACTAATCGAATCACACTAATAATCATGTGATTTACTTACATAACACACCATTCATTCAGTATCAAATCTTTGTTTATTTATCTTGCAGGAATATATTGGTAGTTCAAGTACCTAATTAAATTTCTGAATAGAATCAAATATTTGTTGCAATATTATGGTTATATATATAGTGAGTTATTATAGTAATAATTGTAATAGTAGTAGTATATTAAACCATTTAGATTGGCTTTATTTATAATCAAAGTTGCATCATCTTTAAGTAGTTAATCAGACATGGTGTGGAGTAAAATTAGATTTGACCTAAAACTGTAAAGGGTAAATCTAATGCGAAGTAATGCACTGTCACAGGATTAATTAGCATCAATCAGAATCGGTTAGAAGCTACTTACATGAGATAATAACACCAATAACTAAAAGTAGAATAGATCCCAAGAGATATCGTCAACTAGGTACGATCAGTTCATGAGGGTAGAATAATATATTTTCTATAATTAGTGAACTATCCGATATTGCTCAACATTAGAAAAATGGAGCACGAATACAACACTAAAATAATCATAGAGTTAAATGCGAAATAAGAACTTTATGCCCGATGATTGAGATGGTGTTAACGTAAAAAAAAAAAATAAAAAAATAATAAATTGATTATTATATAATAATACAATACTAAAATTATAATTATATATAATAAAAATTATTAAATAGAAAATTAATAATAATATAAATAAAAATCATATAATAATAATATAAATATAAATTTAAGTAATTTATAGTAATTTAAATAATTAATTAATAATTAATAATATAATAATATATATTAAATAAATAATTAATATTATAAATAAATAATAATTATAAATTAATATATTAAATATTATAATAATAATATAATAATATATATAATTAATATAAATTAATTATATAATAATATCAATATAATATAATTATTAAAAATTAATTTAAATTATAAATTTAAATATATAGTAGAGAGCAGTGCGGTTGGCATTTTACATAGCACACGACACAATTAATACTGAGTATTATAAGTATATATTCACATATCATATAGGTTTCCCATAATAATATATAATAACGTCATATATAATATAAATAATTATATTAATAATTAAAATATAATAAAATATGTAACGTATAACAAAAAAATACCTACTTTACTTACACAACAAATCATGAAATATTTATACAATTCAATACAAAAAACCTCAGATATAATATAATAATTAAATATATATAATATATATAATAATATTATTAAATATAAATAAATTATATATAATAATATGTTAATTATATATAAATTAATATAATTATAATATATTATAATTAATATATAATATAATAAATCTAAATATATATAATTAATATAAAAATTATTTTAATATTATATATAAATTAAATATTAAATAAATTATCTTATATTAAAAATAATAATAGTTACTTTTTTTTTTTCTATTTAAAAATTATTAGCGTTATTTGCATAGTTTATTAGTATTTTTAATTCAAAAAATTATATATAAATTTATATATAACTTGGTATCTTCGTTTATACAAATCCTTATATAATATATATATATACGTTAGTATATTTGTATTTTATTTGCCGAAGAGAATTAAAGATGATAATCTTACTTTTTGCTTTCAATACATATTATATTAATATATTATATTATATATATAATATATTATTTAATTTTATATTAATATATATTAAATCTTATATATATATTATATCATTATAATATTTATTTTATCAATAAATCCTTAATTAATGATATAGTGATTGACAATTATGATAGTATACACAGATAGAATGTTCAGAAATAATTTTTAAAAAACACATTTTTGTATTACTAAGATAATTATATTTAAATATAATATAATTGATATATTTAAATACTAATATCTGAATTTGAAATATAATTATATTATCTATTCATATATATATATATCTAATATATTATGATGGTAACTATTATGAACATCCTCACTGATTGACAAACCATTTCACCAAAATTATACAACCATAATTGCTTGAAGATCTAGCTTTCTATATCATAAGTATGACCAATGCTTTATTTTTCTTAATTTTTTCTATATAGTTATATGACCTATATTACCTTCTTGGATCTTCACCAGTTACCATGATGCTCATTATATAATATATACTATATAGAAGATATTTATTTAGTCTCTGTAAATTTATAATCATATTATATATGTATTTATAAAATTTTAGTAGAATACTTAGTAATACATGTGTCACTAAATCTGTAGTAAAATCATGGCCCTTTATAATATACAGATAAAACAATTCTCATAACTCCTTCAGACCTCTCCTCATCATATGATATCTATTTATCATATATTAACTCTCAAATAACCTCAGAAATCATTTATAGGCTTTAGTATGCTATCTACGTTATTAACCTCTCATCTCTCCTTCTATATCATTGTCATTATCTCTAAGATCATTTACTATTAATAATAATAATAGTTAAGTAGTCACCATATACTTGTGTACATATTATAATAATACTTATCGTTATATAATTTATATAGGTCACTAATATATTTAAGATATATATATATTATATTATATTATAATATATCAGTAAATATTAATAATATCATACTAAATTAATTTACAAATATATATTCTATTTATTCATATTTATTGCTCTCTTTAGTAAATATACTAACATATATTTATATAGGATAGTTATAATTTATGCTTAAATCTAGTAATATAACTCACCTATAATATATATATTAATTATTATATATTATATATATATATATAATATTTAATTAAGTATATTTATATTATATTATACTATTATTAATAATATATTATATATATTAAATATATATATTATATATATATATTATATTATTAGTAATATATATATATAAATAATAACTATTATATATAATATATTAATTAAATTAAATATAATATAAACAAAATTATTATTAAATATATATTATATAATAATAATATTATAATATATAAAAACATAAATAATATATTTATAATAATATAATATATTTATATATATTATTATATTATAATATATATTTATATATATATATATATATAGTATATTATACTATATAATTAATATATATCTTATTATTATACCATTACTAAGTAGATTATTATATATACAATACTATTTATATGTAATGATATTACTTTTAATGCTCACAGAGATGATGAGAAGAGGAGGGAGATCGCACACGGAAAAGCGCATAGAGGGGAGATAAGTCTAGAAGATGAGAGAGATGCAAAGATGTAGACACGTAGAGAGAGAGAGAGAGTACGATTAGAAATGAGTGGAAGCAAGAGTGCACGAGAAGAATCTAAATTTGCTTGCTTGTTTTCACTATTTATATGTACAAGCCCTACCAGCGAGCTTAGAATCAATTAGTTACTTATATCTTCCTTTTCCTATATTCACATCACACAGTTATAGTTTAAGTATAGATCCTAATTATGTATAGATTTGGATTTTATTTACTCATTATTATGGTCACTGAATACCTTTAGACTTCAGAAATCACTTATTTTTTACTATACTACAATAAAGTGTGATTTCAGATTATTATGCATATATAATACCTGGATTTAGGATATTATTTATTAGTTAGATTTAGCTTACGACACTCATGGTTGGCTCTCAGTCTATGTCTGCATTCTAATTTATTTGTTAATGTTGAGTTAAAAGGAGTAAAAATTATCAAAGATCTATATCTGAACTTTTAACATCACTTTCCTAATATATATCCATAAATACATGTTTTATATTACAGAGTTAGTACTGATGAACACTTGCTAGAGACACTTATTATGATACAGTAATAACTATTATAGTTATTTAAAAAATACAAGTTTAATGAATATATTACGAAAATAAAAACACTTTTATTTTCACAAGGCTTTTACTGTATAATGAAATTATTCTCACATACTATAAATTAAAAAACCATTAAAATCAGGATGAATAGGTACATATAACAATTTATATTGGTAAATATATCCAATAATAGAGACAATAATACCTATACAAAAATAACATATCGTTTTAAAAAATAATACCGTACTGTTTTTTTTACATACGTCTTTCTCTCTCTCTCTTCTCTCCTCTTCTCTTTTCCGTTTATATCTTTATTTCTCTTCTTTCTCATCATATCTCGTCTCTCTCTTCTATTCTCTACTTAATCTCTCTACTCTTATATAATATATTAATATATAATTATATAGATATATAGTATATATAATTATATTATTATTTTATTAATTATAATATATATATATATATATATAGAAATAAATTATATAATATATACTATAATATTATATATATTATATATATTATATTATATTAATATATAATATTATATATACTAATTATATATTATATTATATAATATATATATATTAATCTAATTGTGGAACAATTAATACAATCTAAATAAATGTCCATACACAATCAACCTACTTGAGGTAATATCACTCAACTATAGACATCTCTAACATACACTCAGCTAAATAATCTTCATATTCAAATATCTTAATCTTATACTCACATATATTATTATTAGTTAATCATATTATAATTAATATATATATACTAGATTATTTCATATTACTCCAATACAATCACAACTTCTTTAATATAACTACATACAATGTTACTTCATATTTACCACCTATAATACCTATTCCTGATAGAAATTTATAGTTATGTACACTAATCTTATGATTTATTTTTACTGATGATATACCCAATTGAATGGGTGCATAATAAATTATAGTATATTCAAAATTTCTATTAGTATTAATTACGTAATAAGGAATTCCTTTTATATTATTTAATAACAATATTTTAATACAAATCTCTAGTAATATATCTGTATATATATAATATATTATTTATATAAATAAATATATATAATTATATATTATACTATATTATTTAATATATTATATATATATATTAATATTAATAATATTATACTATATTAATATAATATATATATATTATATATATTATAATATAATCAGATAGACCTTAAGATATTTATCTGTTTCAAGATCTCAAGATTCTGTCCTAATGAGTTAAAAATATTTATTTAATTTTTTTGAGATCACAACGGTATCATATGTATCTTGGAGTATTATAGACAATCTTATTTCTTTTTAATTTATTGTAAACATTAAATTTTTTTGATATACTTGAACTTATTATTTGATAAAAAAAATTAATTAGTAGGTATAATATTTAATTCATATTCATAACTTTAATAAATAATTTTTATAACTTATTTGTAATTATTATATTTTGATTTATTATATGAGTTAAACTTATTTATAGATTACATTATATTATTTTGCTATATTATATTAATATAATTATATAATTATATATATAATACAATTTATGCCACATCTGCACTATCTCCTATGCACTTATAAGAATTAAATATATTATTAAAAAAAATAAGTTAATCTCTGTAAATATATATTTTAAATTGAAATAAACATAAAAATTCGTTTAAATTAAATTCCAATAAAATAGTCATTCCTAGTTTAATGATAAGTAAATCAACTGCCATATATTAATTATTATTAATATTTTATATATATATATATATATTTTAATATATATAATTTATATATTATAATATATATTATATTATAATATTAAATTATATATATAATTTATATATATAAATTTATATTATATATAATATATAAAATATAATATAATACGAATATATATATATATATATTTACTATATATTATATATATTATTAATAGTAATATTAATATATTATATATATTAATAATAATGATAATATATTATCGAGCCTTAAGGGTGTGCCTATTAATTTTTGAGTTTTGATGTGTGCCTATTGGTATATATACTATAGTATACTCATAGAAAACTAGGCGACTAGCGCCTATAATTATATTATAGTTACACATCATATGCGTACCTGGAAAGCTCATATGGCTCACTATATATAGCGCCTATGTCATACTTTGCGGGCTTAAGCGCCTGTAGATCATTTTTTCTCTATTTCTCTTATACGGCCGTTGCATTAGTATTACCGCTATATATAATTTTATATCATATAGTTAAGCGATAATAAATGGCCTATTTTGGTAAAAATGATTGCTGTCGCGAGTTTTACAAAGACCTAATACGTTCTAAATACTATTCAAGTCAACTGGAAAACTATTTCACATTTGAGTCTAGACAATTTGTTATATAAGATCATTTATGCTTGGTCCATCAAGAGCCTGCTAATTGACAGCTCCTGATAGATGATTATTGATCATATGATATAATATGAATGGTTGCATATACGCCAATTTTAAGGCATCTAATAGAGATGGATCTTGCAAGCAGCCCAAGGTCATTAGGGTGAATATGAGTACTATTGATAAATATTTCCGATTTTTCGGATTTGGTTGAAAACTTTTTCTCAAGTTTTTCACTTTAGGTTTGAAATACTATATATTTGTCCCTCTCTACATATATAATATATTATATATATATATTCTTTTCTTGCTTCTATAGTCTAGATATTATTATGTCGTAATGTCCATAAGTATGATATTTCACTTAAATTTAAGTATTGATAATAACTTATTTTAATTGAATAATTAAAAAATAAGTAAAGAATATATATTGCATAATTAATATATATTAGTATAATATATATATATATATATATATAATATATATATAATATAGATATATATATATATATATATATATATATAATAAATATTATATATATACATAATATATATATTTATATATATATAATTATATATATATATATATAATATATATTATATATATATATATATATATATAATATGGTGTGTGTGGTGTGTGTGGTGTGTGTGTGTCTGTGTGAGTGTGTGTGTGTGTGTGTGTCTGTGTGTGTGTGTGTGTGTGTGTGTGTGTGTTATTGATATTGTTTGGCCTTGCATGTAAATCGAAACAATATGAGTAATATAAAAAAAGTAGCTGAAATATTGTAGTTCTCCAATATCAGCTTTTATCTTTACTACTAAAAAAAGAAAAAAGTAATATTTGAAGAACATAATCTTAAACATTTCTGTTTACTATTATTTCTCCCTGGAATTTATAAACAATTTGTTTAATAAAATAAAAAACTGCTGAGTCATCGATCTTTTTAATTTTTTATTCCATTCTTAGTTTTCGAATTTTGACCGAGTCTCAAATTATCGAGGACAGGGTTCGATACCTCACCCAGATTCTAGGTAGTATTATCTAGAGTAGATCCCCTCCTAGAATAGGGCTATGCCCGTGAGGTGCGAACTTTCAGTTATATAAGTATATATATATATATATAATATATAATAATATATATATATATATTTATATAATATATATTATATTATTATATATATATATATATATTCTATATATAATATATATTATATAAATATATAATATATATATATATATATTTAATAGTATATATATATATTATATATATAATATTATATATATATATATATATAATAATATAATATATATATATATATATATATAAATTATAATTATATATATATAATAAATACCCGTGTTGCCAGAGTGCAGGACGCTTGGATTCGATCCTGGACCCTAGCAGTGTTTGACCACTACGCCACGACGAGACAAAAGAAGAATCCGAGAATACTTCTACTGCCCAAGCAGAGCATTACTACGTATTCCCCCGCTCGCATTCGGCGTAGGCAACAGGGTTACCGCGCATAGGTGAAATAATAATACCAGACGGGGTCATTATATACAATACGCAATTCAAAGTGTTAATAATAATTAATAATAATAAATAATACATAGAAATTCAATACCCTGCAATCAAAAGTGATAATAATAATAATAATAATAATAATAATAATAATAATAATAATAATAATAATAATAATAATAATAATAATAATAATAATAATAATAATAATAATCAGCATTTGTTCAAATGTAATTTTTGCCCTATTTCTCTGAGCTCCCAAGCACCTTCGAAACATTTTCATCAATCTTTATTTTTAAGAAAATTCTGAAGTAAAACAAATTTATTTCTTTTTTGCAGGAACCCAAGCTTTCATCCAATCACATTGGATACGGTGTCATGTCCTTGAAGAGGTTTAGCTTGATTTGACGAAAGCTTGAGTTGCTTCAAAGAGTGACTTAGGGAAATCGTACAATAAACTTAGGGAAATCGTCGCAATAATATATAATATATATAATATATTATATATATTATAATTATAATAATATATATATTAATATAATATATATTATTATATATATATATATATATATTTATATTAATATATATATATATAATATATATATTATATATATATAATATATATATAATATACAATATATATATAGATAAAAATAAAATAAATACTATCGGTAATAATAATAATAATAATAATTAATAATAATAATAATAAATAATAATAAAATAATAATAATAATAATTATAAATGATAATGATTTGTATATACTAATAATATTAACTTAGGAAATTTATGAAAACTATTTTTAAAAAAAGCAAATGAAATAAATTTAAATGCAGAGAAAGAAACAAAATAATGTTGAATTGATCAAATAATAAATTATAAAACTTAAATAAGCAAACAAGAAATAAATTGAAAATAAATTGAAAAACTCGCAGAAGCTTTCAGTATATAAATTTAAAGGAGAGAAATTATTATTATTATTATTATTATTATTATTATTATTATTATTATTATTATTAGTAGTTATTATTTATTATTGATTATTATTATTATTATTATTATTATTATTATTATTATTACTACTATTATTTTGTAGGAACTAACTTACAATGGTTTAAAAGCTACTTAAAGGAGAGATCTCAATACGTAAAACTAAATGAAACTAATTCAGCCACGCTTCAAACATCAACCGGCGTCCCCAGGGCTCATTCTTGACCATTTCTATTTCCCAATATACAAATGATCTGGTTCAACTCTCATACGCTTTTCGTAATCATTTGCTGACGTATTACCTCCATATTAATAAATGACAAAGATGCCGAGTCTCTATCTCGTAAAGGAGTAGACACATTAACAAAAATAATGAAATGGATAGATGCTAATAAGCTTTCTTTAAATTTAAGTAAAACATCTTACATTATTTTTAGCAACAAACAAATTAACGTATTTAAATATTAAAATTAAGCAATGTATGAAACTGAATAGGGCTACAAATGCTAAAATACTGGGAATAACAATCGATGAAAAGCTGATGTTTAAAAATCATTATCAACGACCTAGTTAGCAGACTGTCGAGAAACAAGAATTTTTGCATAATAAATTGAAAAATATTGTACCTCTTTAAATATTAATAAATTTAACAATGTAGATTTTATTGGGAATCAAATGCTAAATACTGGGAATAAACAATCGATGAAAAGCTGATGTTTAAAGATCATATTAACAACCTAGTTAGCAGCACTGTCGAAGATCATGTATTGATTAATAAAATTAAAAAATTATTGTACCTCTGTTACCGTTCTTAAAAATTTTTACGTATGCACTAAAACACACCCACGTACTTTACTGTCTTCCTATCCTACGCGTACACAATGTAATCGAATCCACCCTGTAAATTTATCCAAAAGCCGACTTCATCGCAACCATTAAGAAAGGCAAGAACATTTTGTAAAAGCCATACTCAATTATTCAAAAAAGTATAAACATATTGCAAAATTATCTTCTGCTAAATGTTTCACTCCTAATCTCTATTACATCAATTTATCCATAACAAACATACCAATTAGAATACTTGCTAACCAATTAGTCAAATGAAGTTAATTAGGCGCAACAGCAAATCAAATAATCTAAGAAATAATATTACATAAACCCACCCTTCTGTAGACTAGAAAAAGCCACTGCAAAAGTGTCAGCGTACAAAAGCAGTGCTAAAATTTTACAACCTCAATGCCACAAGAACCTCAAAAACAGAAAATTCTTTAAATTCTTCACAAAAATCTTTTGCTAAAAAAATAAAAACGTATTATCTAGATCAAATAATAAATATAAGCCACTCTGTTTTTTCTAATCAACGATGTAAACTATGTAAAAGCTAGCTACAACCATTATTATTTATTATTATTTATTATTATTATTATTATTATATTATATTGAATTATTATTATTTATACTTATTATATTATATTAATTTCATTATAATTATATTATTGATTATTATTATAATTATTCCTTATTATATTTTAATTATTATATATTATATTATTATTATTATTAATATTATTATTATTATATTATTAATTATTATTATTATTATATTATTAATTATTATTTGTTATTACACTTTTAATTTGTACTACATTCTGGTAGTAGTCTATTACATTATTGTGATTGTATCATTATCTGTTGTATTAAATTTATTACATTACAATTACTAATTATTTCGATTATATTAGACTTCTATAACTTTTTATATTATTATTATATTTTAATTATATATTATAATTATATTATATTATTAATATTATATTATTTTGTTTTAAATTTAGTATTTTTATTGTTATCATGTTTATATTTTCGTGAATACTCAAATCCAATTATTATATTTATTATTATTTATATTATTTTATATATATTATTTATTTATTATTATATTAATTATATATTAATTATTTACAAGATTATTATGGATACTGAATGGACTATAATTATTTATTTTCAAATATATTATACATCTTTATTAATATTTTTATTCATAAATTTATTCAAAATTATTGTTAATATTAATATTACTAATATATTATCTATATTATTATTATTGAAATTATTATTAGTAGTAGTAGTAGTTAGTAGTGTAGTGTGGTCAAATTGGTAAGTGTGTATTTTTGTGGTAATTGTAGTTTTTTTTGTGATTATAAATAGTCTTCCCTATGTGATTGTATTATTATTAATATTATCATATTTATTATAAATTTATCTATTTAATTATATTATATTATAATACATTTCATTAATATTATTATTATTAATTATTTTATCATACTTTTATTAGTTTAATAATGTAAATGCAATTTTTACTTATTATAAAATATGAATTAATTATTTTTTATTAAGAAAGATTCCATGATTTTTTGTATTATATTATAATTCATTATTATAATTTTAATTATTAATTATATTATTAATTATTATTTAAATTATTATTATTTTATTATTTATATTATTAAATTGGTTTAATTTTTATTAAATATCATTTAATATTATGATTATATTTAAAATTTTTAAAATTTTTTAAATTTTAAAAATTTTAAATTTAAAATGATTATTATTCTATTATTCATATTATTTTCTTCTTATTAATTTATTATTATATTGTTGTGATTATTATTATTATTATTATTATTATTATTATTATTATTATTATTATTATTATTATTATTATTATTATTATTATTATTATTATTATTATTATTATTGTTGTTGTAAGTAGTAATATTAGCCGCGGTCGTGGGTCATATTTATGTGAGTAAGACTTATTTTATTAATTATTATTAATATTTAATTTTTATTATTTTATTTTTAATTATTATATTATTAATATTATTATTATTATATTCTTATTATTATTATTATTAATTATTTTATTATTATTGTTATTAATTATTTTATTATTATTCTTATTACCGGTATTAATTTTAATGTTTTTTGTACAATATATATTGTAAATTATATTTTTATTATTATTGATTATTAAGTATTTATTGATAGTTATTATTATTATTAATTTTTATTTTATTATTATTATTTATTATATTATATTATTATTATTATTAATTATTATTATTTATTATTCATTATTATTATATTATTATTATTATTATTATTATTATTAATTATTATTATTATTATTATTACTGTTAAATAATGTTAATGTTTTGGTACATATTATTTTATTATTATTTTAATTATTTATTATTATTACTATCTATATTATTTATTAATTTATTATTATTATTATTTAAATATTTTTATTATCTATTATTTATTTATTACTTGTTTTTAATTGTTACTAATCATTATTATTGGTGGTATATTATATTATTAATTATTATTATTATTATTTTATTATTATTATTTTATTTAAATATTATTATTATATTATTATAATTATTATTATTAATATTTTATTATTGTATTATTAATTATTTATTCTTATTATTATTATTTTATATTATATTATTATTAATATTTATATTTATATTATTACTTTATATTATATTGTTATATTATAATTATTTTTATTGTTATTATTCAATAATTTTTATGGTTTTAAAAATTTATTTTTTTAAAGGGACCTATTATTATTAAAGTGTATTTCGGGGTTTCAAAGACACCAATACTGGTGTTGCCAATAGTAGACCCATCTTCAACATCACATACTAGGGAATTTAAATTTTGGTTTGTTAATACATGGATGATGTAATTGAAATTGTAAAACATTTGACAATCAATAATATAATAATTATGTTCATCTTTGCTTATTATATAAAACTATTGTATTATTTTTTCTTAGTGTTTGAATAATTGTTTTGAATTGAATTGGAATTATTTTTAAATTATTATTAATTATTATTATTATTATATTATTATTATATTATTAATAATTATTATTATTCATTAGTATTTATTATTTATTATATTATTATTATTATTATTATAATTATACTTTATAATGTTATGTTTTTTTAACATATTATATAATTATTATTTATTTTATTATTATTATTATATATATTATTATTATTTTATTAAATTAATTATTATTATTGATTTTATATATTATTGAATTATTATTTTATTTTATTATATTATTTATTTTTTAATTTATTTTTTAAGCTTATTATTATAAATGTATTCGGGTTTCAAGGCACAACAATACTGTGTAGCAATTTAGTAGGACCATTTCACATAGCTAGGGAGAAATTATTTTTTTTGGGTTGTTTAAATGGATTTGGATGTATTGAAATTGAAACGTTTGACAATATAATATAAATATTTAATG
>JABUQX010010835.1:0-20000 GCA_015478945.1 Trachelipus rathkii
ACAGTTCGAGAGCAAGGGAGAAAAATGGGAAATTTATATTCCTTAAATTATTCTACCAACTCACAAGATTACATCTAAGCAGTTAAATCATAATGTCTCCGAAGCCTCAGTTAAGAGATTCCTCAACTCAATTTAGCTACGTAACCTCGTAGTTTAGAAAAAGTGTGCTAAGGTTTATTTCTAAAATATTTTCAGTTTTACTTCTTATTATATCATATCAAACAGACACTTCTCCCGTACGAGACGAATTTCGGTCTACCATCACCTTAATGTTGTTGTTTGATTATAATGAGATAGAAACTGGGACATTAGGATGTTACTCGGGATATCACTAATGTATTAATTCCCAAAATAAGACAAGATGATGGTAAAGTTTTATCTCTGACTAACAAAACCAATCGGGCACTTTTCGCAATGTTGGAGGGATCTGTTCCCCCTTACAATGCTTGATCCAAACATCCAGCGTTACGATAAGTCCCAACATAAAATTCTTTTACAAGAGAAGTCGTACGAATTTCAAATCTTCAATAAAATCTTCTGTGGATAAAGAATTGAAACCTGGGGAAAACATAAAACAAAAACATTTCATAAAACACAGTGTGAGTTATGAGTTCACCATTTCACTTATATTTTTAATTAGTTATTTATTCAATATAAAATTATAAACTTATATAATTTTGGAGTCTTTTTTAAGTAGAACTTTACCCTGGGACTGGTAAAGCGCTTACTGGAAGGGGTTCTATTATAAAGAAGAGGAACTGCAGATTGGTGAAACTGGGGAAAGAAGTATACAGCGCGGAGCAACTGCGAATATTGGGAAAACTCGTATTATTTAGTTAAAAACTTATTTAAAAATCTTTTTAGTAGCATAATATTATTAACTTAATAACTAAAATAAATAATATAGATAAGTCATTTAATACTACCTTGTTAAGATGTTAATCCTTATATCCTCTCATGTTAAACATTACGTATGATACCGTCAAAACTTGGTTTTTGTTGTTCTTTATTTAAAATAGACTTTGGACACACATAACTTTGTTCCCATAAACAAAAAACATAAGTCATTTTGATAATTATCTAAGACAAAAAGGGATAGTCTAAGAATGGAATAAGAAGATATAAAAGAATTAATAGATTCATTTTCCCCTACCCGAATATATTAAAGTTATAAATTAAATAAAGTTGATCACAACTTTTGATAAATAATAATAACATTCCACTTCAAAATCAGAAGAAACCAAAAAACAAAAGAAAAGAAAAGGGGAATAAGACACACCCCCCTTTACATATATATATATTTTATATATATATATTTAATAATATATAATAATAATATATATAAATATTTAACTATTAGTTATTATACTAAATATATACCTATTGAATATTCACCCACCAGACCCAAAACACACTTCAAAGAAAAAATCGATTGGGGGGCCGCGGAAATCCCGTTCTATTGCTGTGTCGGACCCACGGGGCGAAGGTAGTGAGATAAAGAAATTATATGTTTACGACCCATGGCGTATCCAGCGAAATTTTAAAGAGAGAGGTAACGCGGGGGATAACCTGTTTTCGTCTATTCAACCAGCGAGTAGGGCGCTGGTGAGGAAAAAGAAAAAAAAAAAAAAAAAAAAAAAAAAAAAAAAAAAAAAAAAAAAAAAAAAAAAAAAAAAAAAAAAAAAAAAAAAAAAACAAAAACAACCCAAACCAAGAAAAAAGGGCGGTAAGCCGGACAGAGGGAACATATAAATTTTCAAAACGGGACAGGACGAGACGTAGGATAAGTTGCTATCAAACAACGGTACAAAGAGGATGGCCAAACGGGTTACAAAACATTGTTTACTTCATTCTTTAACAATTGTCTCGGATGAGTCTGGCAGGGCATATCTTTTATGAGGACCTATAAAAAGTTTTCCGGGCGAAGGAACAAGAATTCCTCCGGGCGGGGCCAGGGGATTTTCGCGGGCCGGGACTTTCTTTAACTGCAAAAAACAAAAAAACCACGCACCCACAGGACGTTTCCACCCCGCGCATGTTTGGATCTTCTTTGATTTTTCTTTCTTCTCTGCAAAAGTCCATTAGTAACAGCCAAAAACCAATTTTATTATATTGATGAATGTTTAATATGGATCTTGAGAAATTCTATTCGGGACAAAGCTAGTTCTACATAGATTTTTTTCCAACCTACCTTTACTCTACTACGTCTCTCTAGCACCTCTAACCTGCGGACGGCGCATTGAGGGGGGGCCCAAAAGTATCAGGTCTAATTGTTTTCCGCCTTTTTAACCATGAACTCTTCCAGAAAAAATTACCCAACAGGCTTTACTTAGATGCTTTGGGTGTTGTTCAGACAAATTACTTATCCACAAAAATGTGCAAAAAATCTTGCTCTTCCAATTAAATAAATACATTTAGGGGGAAGAAAAAATTTCTGGTACATATCAGGATATTTTTTTTCCCTTTCCGGCCAGGGAGAGCAATTGCCGGCGCGAGACCCAAAAGAAAGCGGCACTTCTTAGCCGGGATTAACCAGTGGTCTCATTCCTTTCTCTTCTTCCAGGACCTGGATTATTAATTAAATATACTATATATTATCATAATATAATTTAATATATATATATAACTATATTATAATATATATATATTATACTATAATATTACTCTTATATATATAATGATAATATATATATATATATAGTTATATATAATATATATTAATTATATATATAATTATATATATAAATTATATTATATATATATATAATAATATATATATAATATATATATATATATATATATATATTATATATATATTGTATATATAATAATATTATACATATAAGGATATATATATAGTATATTGTATATATATAGTACGTATATATATATAGAACTATATATTGTATATAGTATATAATATAGTATAGTATAGTAATATATCTTATATCATATACTATACGTAGTATCACCATAATAATCTATATATTATGGTAGTAATATATTACCCGATATTTATTATTGATATATATATTATATATATATATATTATATAGGTTTATAACATATATATATAATATATATTTAGGTATAGTAGTATATATGTATATATATACTATAATATATATATATATATATATATGTGGTAGGTATATATCTTATATATAAATATATATATATATATATATATATAATATATACTATATACATAATTATATATACATATATCAATATATATATAATATGATATTAATATTACATATTATATATATATTAATTATATATAAATATATATATATAATGATATATTATATAATATATATATTAATATATTAATAAATATAATATATAATATAATATATACTCTATATAATTATATATATTATTAATATATATAATAATTATTAATATATATATATATATATACTATATAGGTAATGAAAAAGAAACGAGGTATCGTTTAGTTCATATCGCAAAAATTTATCTAGGTATCGGTTTGAAAATAAAATGTTGTATAGTTTACATTGCATCGGTATCGGACTAACAATTTCTAGGATTAATTCGGATATATATATATAATGATATTGCTGCCAACTATAAAAGTTATATATATATTATATATATATTAATATTAATTATATATATTAATATATAATATTATTAATATTTAATATATTATAGTGTTATCTATATTATATATATATATATAAGTACTATATATATAATTTCTAGATATATTATATATATATTTAATATATTAGTAATAGTTAGATATATATTTATAATATATCTTAACTATCAATAATATTTATATAGTATATTAAACAATTGATATGTTATACAAATAATATAATATAATAATATATATAATATATATATAAGTATATAACTTATATTATATATATATATAGATAGTATATATACTAATAGCGTTATCCTCCCAGCGTTAATAACTAATAAATATATATATTATCATATATTAACTACTACTATATATATTAATATAACTAAAGTAAGTATATATTATATATATTATAAATATTATATATTTATATACTTATGTTAATGTAAAATTTAACATTTTTTTAGTGAATATAAATAATATATTATACCGTTATTTTACAATTTTATGATATTTTAATAATAATAACGTGAGTATTTAGTGTTGAAAATAATAGGGAAATATATAAATAATTATAGTAGTGTGAAGAGAAATAAGATAATATTATTAAAAATTATATATATATATTAATAATAGGTTTAAGATTAAAATATAATATATAATATAAATAATAATATATAACTTATAAGTATAATCTAAAATGCAGATTATATATAGTACTATATATAGTACTATATATATAATATATATATATATATATATATTATATAAGTGCGGTTCTATCATTTAAATCTTATACTTATATATATAGTATATATTATATATATATATATACTACACGCTATAATATATACATATATATATATATATATATACTCATTAGTGATGTCTATATGAGTATTATATTATACTTATATATATCATATTATATATATAAATATATATATATATATAACATATAAGTTATCAATATACTATTTAGCTGGAGCCAATAAGGGAGAAATTATTTATCACCCATATTTTTATTTTTGGTCGGGCATCACCCCCATAAAAATATTTAACCGTTTCAAGCATGAAAAAATACGATGTTGAGTATAAATGTTATGGATATTGCTTGTGTGAAAATTGTAATTTGTAATTGATAAAGGCGCAGCCCTCGCGAGTGGCAAAATGAGTAACTGACCAATAAATGGCAAATATTTCGGAATAATGTGTCTTCTACGAAACAACATGTGTTAATGTTATTTGCCCAATTTCTCTCATATTTTTTATTCTTACTTTTGTCTCAATGTATACATTGAAACTACACGATCATATTTATTATTTCTTTTGGCTCAGTCTTATTAAAATTCAATATATCGCTTCTTTAAATGGTAACTATTATTATAACCATATTGTGCATACGTAAATAACTAAATATATAAAAAAATTTAGTTATTATTTGTGTGTAAAAGTCTCGAATTTTGTGTGCGCGATATTTCTTGTGGGCGTTAAAAATTTTAAATACTCTAATATTTGGTACTCCTCTAACATTTATTCATATGAAAACAATATCAAGCCTGTTCTTGTCCTTTGCGATTTGAATTGAAAGGTATAAATAAGCTGTTTTGAAGTTTTCTTAGCTGAATATATATAATTTTCTTATATTTTAATATCATAAAGAAACACAACAAAATAAACATTTCTAAGAAAACAGATAGGCATATTTCGGGAGAACAGTGACACTTCTCTCTCTTCACGGCAGTCCATCTATATAGATTATATTATTTGTGCTCGTGATCTACATTTATTCTGTACCCTACGTTTAGTTTCTCAACATCTTAACTTTTTTAACCCTTACTGAGAGTTATTGTTTGAAGTGATAATTAATTTCACTTTTTTTTGTATAATGTCTAATTCGTCTTGTCGGATGTGAGAGAAAACGATACTTTTCTAGTTGTACCCTCAATACACAGAACACTACTCTCCTCAACTGTCGTTTCGGTGCCGAGCAAACCTCCGTTGCGATTCAAGACAAAGAGGGTGTCTTGTGTGGTGGTGTTGTATTTTCTTTAACATGCGAGAAGCTTAGTCTGTACTAGTACGGAGAGGTAGTAAACTCAGTTATTGATGGAAGTGATCATTATTTTTGGAGACAAATGCGCATTTGCCCAACAGCGTGCATGATTTGACTAACGATTGTACACTATAAAACAAAGTTGCTAATGGTGTACATATATAAAATACTATGGCAAAATCGGTCTCTTTGGCAAAAAAAAAATTGTGCAAAAGAAGAAAATAAATACTTAATTAAAAGAATATGAAAATCTTTTTTGCTGGGATATTTGAACAAAACTTATTTGACATTCGAAGATCTAGAAGACGGTGCAATTATAAAATGCTTAAAGGATTCAGGATGCAAAATGAATTTTGTGTTGGAATCAGTATTAAATGGCAGTAAATATAAAGTGTTAAGTTAGTGAAGGTTTCATCATTTATTCGTGGTTTCCTAGATATTTGTTTTTTAGTATTTATGAAAACAGAGGCTGTTATAAGAAAATTGGTGCAAGAAACATAAAACTCTTAATCTGGAGAAAAAGCCTTTAAGTAAAAAGCTTTTAAATAAAAAGGGGCTTTTATAATTGCCTGGGGTAAAAACCAAAAGCATAGTTTGTTAGTTCCCTAGCATGGGCGCAGCGATTATTTTCTACTCAATCTTAAAGAGTGTTTGTTTCTCAAAATCTTATGATATTAGGTATTTTAGGTCGAATATTATATAGTTAGAGGTATTGGAGTTAGAATTAAAATAGGATATAGAATAGGAAATAATAATGGTTTCTCTAACAGCTCATGACCCCCTAAAGTCAGAATCATTAAAAATAAGTCTGAGCTTTTAGGTACCTAGAACTTAGAAAACCTACATTCAAGCTTTAGGGAAAACAGTCATAACATTCTTATATTCTCATATAATTAAGGTAATATTTTTTATTCATTTGGTCTCTCACATAGCATAACACAAAACTTATTTACTTAACATTTAAATATACTATACTACTTATATTTCAAGCATTTTTCTTATATTTCAAGAATTTTTATTTTCCAATACCCTTTCTTCTTTTAATATATAAATTCTCCTGTTTCTCAATGCGCACAAATGCTTACATCTTCAAAAACTTTTCACTAGATAAACCGATTTCATCAACGGGTGAAAATATCGGCAAGCACCAGTTCGCGTTGAGGTTAAGCTTGCTCAATTTGTTCAAAAAATATCGATTTTTATCTGTATTTGATAACCTAACTAAAAAAAATAATCTATTGCACAAAGCCAAAATGTAATAGGTCTTCATGTATGGAAACATATTTTTTTTTTAAAATTTACCATTAAGTTAAATACCAGATAAATTGAGTATAACGAGAAATTAATATCCGTTAATATTTAAAATGAGGATATAATGGATAGGATAGATAGACGTTCCTTATTTGGTAATTTGCTGTTAATAAGTAAGGAGTGAAGAGGAGAGGAACCTACTGAATTATTTTAGTAATGAATTTAGAGTAGGAATCAGGAGCTTGATAGTCAGGATTTGACCACTTTTAAATATACCTTTGGAGTTTTGTTTTGAGTGAGGCAGGTATATGTTATATCTCCATGGCAAATTGAATAAATATCTAATGGAAAATTAATTTAATAATCCTAATATCACTGTTTTATTCATACGAGCTCATGAAATGTTCCCCTCAGATAATGTGCCGAAATTAATTAATATTTAATAGTTACACGAAAGCGTGAGGCATCACTAAACACAAATAATCTAAAAGTTGGAGTATAAGATTACAAAAATACATGTGATAATAATGAGGATATACAATATTAATTAATTTTTGTAGTTTGAAGAGGTTCATATAATAGGGATTTAACATAGTGGATAGAGTCAGGTTTAGGGGGGTTAGTATATGAAGAAAATGATAATTATATAAATAATTTATGAAAGGAGCTTAGTTCCGCGATTGAGATATAATAACGGTTTTTTTTTGTATATTTTTATTAAATAGAATAAGGAGACAAGCTGCTATTAATTATCTGAAAAGCGTATGACAAATATATAATTAATAAAATTTTGATTAAGATAGATATTTATTATTATTTTAAAATGAATAAACTAAATTATTTAGTCATATATAGTTTATTTATCTCCCTATAAGCGACTGTTTTACACTGTATCAGAATTTGTGGTTTAATAGTAAAAAGATAACATATTTAATTTAAATTAGTAGTGGAGAATACATTATACTAAGAAACCTTTAGAATAATTGGTGCCACAGTAGATAAGTGAGGCATTGCGGCCGGTGAGAGAAAGGAATACGTTGGATGGAGGATATAGCTATACAAAACAGAATGGCCCTTTCTTATCTAATCCGCAAAACCGCAGAACTGATAAGGAGGCGAAGAATAGAGAGACTTCAAAGAGGATGTTGCCGCCGGAGGAGAGGAAGGTCATATGGTTCTATAGGCTATAGGCTATATACATTTAAATATAGGCTATATTTTATAGGCTAAATATTCTAGCTTCTATAGGCTATATATTCTATCTTCTAGCACGTGCCGACCTATATTGTAGAATACCAAAACCAACCAAGCTTTATTATTTTTGTTCTCAACGTTTCGGGGAGAATTGTTTTTCATTAGGAAGGTGATAGGATATGCTTCCTTCATGAAGTTATTACCCTACCCCCTATTCTTAGCCTTTTCTAGCATGACATGTCCAACGTCATCGAATTACACCCGGTATTTGTGCCTACCCCTAGGTTATTGGTACGTGGATGAGTTACCGAATAGAGGCGGTTTGGGGCGGTTAATTAGGAAGATGCTAGGATGCTTACCTTCTGATGAGTATATACACCTAACCCCAACCCTTTTCTCTAGCGCTTTTCTAGGGCGGCTGACAATGTCCTACGTCCACCGGTTAGGAAATACCAGGAGTTTGGCCACTTAGTATATTAGTGCAGCTTGAGCGCGGCGCTATGGTTATATAAGGATACGGACGTGAAAAATCAGGTGTCTCTGATTTGATGTTCTTACTCTTACGAAGATGCTCAGCGGAATCGCTACTCCTCTTACTGATCCGTTAGTTACCCTTACCCCCACTTTTCGTAACCCTTCTAAGTACCTCGATATACTCTATTTACGATATTAACATTTGTTTCTCAGTATTTCGGACTTTATTTTTCGATTTCTAATAAGGCATACGAATCATATAAGCAGTTACCACTAATCGACACTGCTGAATTCACGATATTCCTGTATATGGTTACGACCAGGGATCGAAGGGTGGGGTTAACGTGCAGAACTATTCATAATAAACAACGAAAAAAGATTAGTATGAAAGACATTTTAAAAAATAAATAGATTATTCTTTTATTATTTTTTTAAACTAATAACCAACATACACACCCCCCTATGTATTAGGCGCAATCTAGACTTAAATAGCTCAATCTATTAATACTAAATTGCGAATTAAAATTCAAAAGTCAACATCAATATTATTGTATGCAAAAAATTCTCACTATCGCTTTTGTAGCATTTTAAGGCAAATGGCCAAAGGGTGTTCAATACCGAAAAAACAAATTTTTTTGCAATCATTTTGGCTTCGATGTGGTGTCAGATTTGCAAATATTCTTGATTCGATAGGTAAGAAAGTAAATTTTCTCCAGGAGCCACGTAAATCATTTATAGGAGCGTTTTAAGGGTCAGGGAAGTATAATGAATATTCGGGTGAATCTGAGACCATACCTTAATATAAAGAAAATTCTGTTTATTTCACGGATTCTCCTGCGTGTGTGTGAGTGGATAGTACATAACGACTGCGAATTGGAAATCTCACAAAAGCCCAGTGAGGCTCTTTGTGACAGGACAGATTTGTGCACCGACCACACCCGGCCACCTTGTCGTTTCAACACATCAAATCTTTTTAGGTCTCGTTTTTTGCCAGATCTCTCGATATTTCTTATATACTCAACGCTAGCCTAATATTTATTACTGACTTTCTATTGTCGAACCTATGTTGAACCCGCCAGCCTCAAACTATGTCTTCCATGGGTAAGTGATATTTAATATTAATAATAATATAATTTTATATATAATAATATAAATATATAATTATAACCACTTATTATAATATATATATGTACTACTCATAAGTGATATATCAATAATTCTAACACGATTAAATATAAACTATATCTATTATATCTACTCTCATATCCAATATATATATATATATATATATATATCTATATATATTATCATATACTATAATACCCGCTTTTTTAGCATCCCTACGAGAAAGGACTGGTTGCCCCCTCAGTACATATTGAGCCCACTTTTATGTTATGTGACCTCCCTTAACCTCCTTTAGAGTAGACTAATAGCCTTCTTTTGACTGTTTTTTAGAACCTTGATATTCGGTACTTGAGGAACCTTTGATATTTATACCGGAATCTTTGGCCTATGATGATTTCTGGCCTTGTTAACCGTAACCAAATGGCTCCTTGAAATTGACCTTTCATAAAAGTTCGTGAGGATTAAATAGATGGTAAGGGGTCGAGGCATCATGTGTGTTATTGATCGCAGTATCGTTTTAGGGAACTGTGTCCTAACATGAGGTCAGTAGGTATACTACACCTATACTTGTGTGTGATTGTTCACATGATATTTACTAGTCCTAACCTACACTCTTACACCTTACATCCTACTCTATCATCACTCTTACATATTCACTTTCTTACAACACACATCATCACTACACAACACACACACAACACAACACAACAACACACAGGACACAACACGCTACGCGCTCTCACGTTCACTTGCAATCCCCCAATTTAATACTACAAACACAAATAAAATATTATTGAACTTCCTCCACACTTGGTTAAGACTGACCTCAGATATATGATAAAACCTTGACAAATATCGTTTTAGAATATAGAGCGCAAGAACTGAACATATTGATACCCCCAAAACTTTAGAATACCAATCACGCATATTAAAAAGATACTCTTAGACCACCTCAATTACATGTTGGGTTGCTCTGCGCCTCGCTCCTCCACCCAACATTTGATGAAACTTCGACTCTTCTGTATTGTATAATTCTTCAAGTCTTTGATGGATCTCATCTCTTTGTTTTCCATAACAGGAAACTTAATAAAGACAGGAGTGAGAGAGGAAATAGTAATAAGAAAACATAGAAAGAGAATGATAGTGTATAGACAGTAAAATGTATAGATAGAAGTATTAGAGCAAGATAGAGTACGAACAACTGAGATAAGTTTAAGATAAGAATGTATATTTTTTGTTAGAGAAACAACGACCACACTCACACCCACCCCCACTCCACCCTCACACTTACACGCACCGTCACATTGGGAGAGTTCATTCTTACAGTTTTTATTATCTCAATCAGGTGGTCTTTTTTATTTATAGAATAAGCTGCTTTCTTTCATTATCCTCAAATATAAGTAAACTTATAGATAAAAAGTAAAAGTTCAAAAGGTTCAAAATTAAATTTTTTTAATTTTAACTAATTATTGTAGGATAACGATTCTACTTTCTTCACGCATTAAAACTACTCATAGGTCATTCAGGTTTCTCTCGAAAGAGGACGATTGTTTGTGTAATTTTTCGCGATAAACAGCATTTCTTTTGATAATACAATAATTATCTATGTTCCATCAAAATTAAAACGATTCTTTAATTGTTTTCTTTTTTTTGCGAAGATAAAATATGTATGCTTGCGAAGAAACACGGTATTTTAAAAAAACATTGATTTTCTAAGTAAAAAAAGATTGGTTCACATAATTTCCTATGAAACAATAGATAATTAAGGGACACAATAAAATTTAAGGCAAATGACGGCAGTAAGACACTACAAAAAGCAATCAGCCACCAGGGGGTCACCCACATACCCTTAGCCATTCCTTCGTGGTTCAAAAGCTTAACTGCTTTAACCTCTACCGTTTTTATTAATAGAAAATAAATATTATGACGGATCCAATTCTTCTGGCAATTCTAAAACAAACTTAAAACATTTTACTACTCACACCCCAATGTTTTTTTTTTTCTCTCATCCCTACAATAAAAACAAGCAAAATAATAATAAATTTTTGCCATAAAATAAAATAAAATAAAGTTCTCTATGTAATGAACTTAGTCCAAATGAGTGCGAGACAGTGGATGTATTTATGTGATAAAATATCTGATAAGATATGTTTATTACTCATAAAAATTTTTAATCTAGAATAAGAAAATGTGAATTATAATATATATAATAGAGTAAGTGGTAATTATGGTGTCATTTTTATAATTTTCTTTATGAGTCATATATATATTAATTTATCCTAATAATTATATAACATATTAATAACTATTATTATAATATATATTATAATTTATTAATTATATAAGATTATATACTTAATAATATGAATATATATAAAGCATTATATTACTCCTATTGTAAATAATATATATGTATTATTATGGGTTTGTGCATGTGGATATTTGATTTATTTTATTTAGGGTATATATATGTGTGTGTATAATATGATTCCTTCGATTCGTGGACAATATACTCTGAGACTATTCTAAATTTATTCAGCTTACTTTTTATTAAAGTTAATATATAAAGTAGCCTCAATCAGACTCCTTTTTTTTGATTTTATAATCAATAACTATCATCTCGTCACCGTATGTGAACTGAGTGATTCTCACTTTGGCCTTCGTATGGTGAGGGTGGATAGCTCGACTACTATACTACAATAACAGAGATTTACAATTGTGTTTATTGAGAGATTTTCAATTTTACGACACATGCACTATACTACATAAGTTTTTATTAATATATAATTTATTTATTTTATATATATTATATAATAATTATATTATAGTACTTATATTTGCCAGTTTATATATATATAATTATAATATAATATAATATATACTATTTATATACTTGTATTTATATTAATTACTATTATATTATATCCTAGTTATTATATTTCATATAGGGTCAAAAAAATAAATTTTTTTTTCTTTGTCACTTATGTATTAACACAGCTTATCTAATTGTAATTACTACTAATATTGGCTTTTTAAAATATTAAACTAGAACCAAGTTTTATTTAATATTATATAATTAAATTTATATTATATTAATTATATATTATTAATAAAAATCTATTATCAAATAAATATATAATATATAGAATCATATATTTAAAATGTTTTGAACTCTCATTAATTAATATTAGGAATTTCATCATAATTATAATTTTTTATATTATAAAATCTATTATTACAATCTATATTTTGTTAGTGTTTTATTATATAAATATTAATTAACAATCTGCGCAGGAACACATGGGATGAGTTGAAGCTGTGCATATTAACTCTTATATTAAAATGTTCTTCATACCTCAAGTTCTCGCTCCATATTGCTGCTTGTTGTAGGAATAACTTCCAGTGGAAATGAAATGTATGCAGGTCGAGAATACACCAAACTCGTGTGTGCAGCATATTGAAGGCATCTAATAGATTGCATTTTAACATCATGACAAGATCCAATGTCCTCTTGCGGATATATATAATTAGTTGTCTGTCGCAAAGCACTTGCCTATTTACATTATCATTTTAAATAAAGTTATTTTCCCAAGCTTTTCTCAATCCAGACCCATCAGCAAAATAATGGCAAAGATGATATACGAAATGCGATCAAAGCAGAGTAGCGGATCGTGAATTTAATATGTCATAATTTGCTGATCAGTTTCGAGAGCATTAAGTATTCTCTTTGTTATTATTTTAAACTCTAAGGTTAGTAAATAATTCTCAATGCAGAATAATAAACACATGGAACCCAAATTTTACTTGTACGTATATGAAAAATGTGTGTAAGATGAGAAGAATAACGCTCTCCAATTAAGAAAAAATTAAAAAGGTAAATGTTACAGGTTAGAAGACTACCCACTATTTAAACAATATTAATAAACGACAAATATCGAGAATAAGTCAAAACATCTAAAATATCTATGTATATTCCACCTTCTCGCCGTTCATATTTATTATCATACTCTGACCTAAGATTTTTCAACTTCTTATTCACTCGTCTCCAGATCTATGAGGATATCCAATGTACTACGAGCCTGTTCCACATTCACCACAGGAGGGAGTATAGATAACATTAATAATAGCGGGCAATATACTCCCTTCTAACAGAATAATGAACAAAAGGTGTATCAAGTGATTCATCCTTTTTTGGGTAGGAAATACAGGCTAGTTCTTCCGACATCCATCCATACTCTAGTGCCTTTTTCTGATATAAATAAAAAAGATTGAACAGTCTTCGGAATTATAACTTGATTAGTGTCCTTCGATAAATATGTCTGTTAACACATTTTCGGCGAGAGATGTGAAGAAAGCTCCATGACTTCTCTAGCTCTAGTTGGATACGTACTGCATTAGATAGCCTTTTTTTTTCATTATACACAAGCGAGTTGCAAATCTATAGAAAATAGTATTTACAACCATATCATATAAGAAAATATGATAATCAAAGATTACACCTCCATAAGCCCGCAATATCATCAACTCCAGCAACAATTGCCATATAATCTCGACCATTACACCGACAAACCGATAAAAACATGACAAGTTTATAAAACAGAAAAGGCATTTTGAGGGCAGCATAAATTACAATCTTAAACTGATCACTTATATGTATACAAAGGACGGGTCTATATTGAGTAAATTAACAATGTAGAAAAATGATATTATTTGACCCCCAAAAACCCACCTGAAAACCGAGCACGATATTAAAACTGAAACAAACAAATAATAATATAAATTATATAATCATAATTACATTAATTATAATTAAAAATTTAATCCGAAATGTAAAATAAAAAATTAATACATAATAATTAATAATAAACAAACCCCCGTTTCAGTAGTTTATATTAATTTATAATTTTAATTATATACTATTATTTTACTATAATTCTGATCCTTCCTTTATTGTTATTAATTTTTAAATATTAAATTACTTTCACTAGTATATATAAACCGGATATTTCCTTAATGTATTCTCTGTGCTAGTTATTTAGAATACTTATAATAACATTAAAATAATATTACTGTTCATATTTATATGACTAGTAATCATTGTTATATATTTCTCAATTCTCCTATTTGAGAATTTTTATATTTACTATATTACTATATTACTATTTCTAGGTATATATAATATATATTATATATATTATATATACTACTATATATAATATATATAACCAAATATAATATACTATTCATATATATATATTTATATTACTACTATATATATTTAATGTTCACTTACTATGGAATTGTTCATGCACTTTACGAGAACATCTATTAAGATATTTAATACGGTCCATAGTCCATAACACATTACCAATGCCAGTTTATCTTCGTTATTAGCATATTAACTATTTACTTATCAATTCCTCATAAACTCATCCCATAGAGAGCTACATACGATGCAAGTTCCGTCTTCCTGGGGATACACTACCAATATTGATTTTGTAGCTCAGGTTTCTTCACTATAAAGGTGCAATTCTTCACAGCTGACTGGAATAAATGTAATGAATACATTCTAATCGAGAGCTAAGAACTGATTTAATATTATATTTCCGAATACTTTAGGTATTTAACAGTTATTGTTATTAAATGCTAATTAATATGCCTTGTTATATTAATATATATAAATGTAGCTTGAGTAACATAATCTGTTCTTTACATTGTGCTGTTTATTACTCTGTCTAACATTGTTATTTAAGCATTCTTTATTCGTAATAAATCTCGACCCCTTTATATTTATTGCTGGAGATGTGCCTCTAATATAGAAACCAGTAGTAACCATGACATATCCCGGTATATTCTTGTATCATACATCTCTGACATATTCTAATATCCATAATATTAGTATCTAGATATTTAGAGAATTTTAAAGTAGGTATAATTAGTAATGATTTTCTTATTCATTTCATGATTTCCACCCCCACTGTTAACTATATATACAAACTCGATTTTATTTTCAACTATGGTATGGACTTAAAGTTTTCAATTCACCCATGCTTCAGCATTTGGCTATATAAACAAATTTAATTCGTCGGAAACTCATAAAATAAACTCGTACTTGTTTATATTCATTATTGGTCACTAACATCTTGAAGTAGGTGAGTATAACCGTCTGGCTTATTCTTGAAGAAAGAACCAAATTTTTTACATCACTCTCTTTCTCGGTATATTTGATTTCCCAATGCACAATGGTTCACGATATAGAGGTGTTATTATTTATTCAAGACGAATTCACATATCTAACTCGTAGGGAATATACTATTCCTTAAGGGAATATAGATTTATATCATTTTATTTAGATCAGAGGCACTCTATAATCTTATCGTTACCTATCACGTGTTATTCATATTAACTCATTATAACTTATGTATGTCAGACGAAATAAGTTTATACAGAGATAAGAATAATTGTTTTAATATTACTGAACACTTTAAAACTTTCTAGTAATAAGGATACTTTCAACCAATCACAGGAAAGATTCTATTAAGTAGAGATTAGTTTTCCTCATTTCTCTCACTTTTCATCAATAGTAAAAAGATTGTGAGGACTACTTCAGCTTCTTTGAAATTATCCTCCTAAGCTTTTATTTTTCTTTACTTTTTACCTACTTCGAAAGAGGACCAAGACAAACACAGAGAAGGTGATTCTTAATTGATGAAGATTGCGTTCAAAAATCATTAAGATATATATATATTATATATAAAATATACTTAATATATATAAATATAATTAAATTTATATATATAATATATATATATATGGTTAAACATCAAACTAACATACACATGGACTATCGGGACTACTAATCGTTCATAAATAGTCATACATAAATTAAAATATTTAAAAGGAATACCTCTTCCACCGAGAGACACCCCGGGGTTTCACCCCTTGCTAGATGAATGAATCCTCCATGGGGTATCACCCCGTGATATAAGGGCGTTGTTAAAGCAGGCGCATGATACCTCGCAGTACGAAAGGATAAAGTACAGGGAATTACTCCTCCCTTTCGAGATAAGGGGTAACATGCCTGCTTACACGCCCTTCGGGGTGGATTTACTCCCACCGTATGGTAGGAATTCATGTTTCATCTTACAGGGGGTGAACCCCGGTTACTCCAGTTGGTGTTCTCGGTGGAAAGATGTGTAAATTCCCTTTAAATATTTTTTATTGTATAGCTGTATTTCGCAGATATTCTTATTTTTATAGGTGTGTGACGATTATGTGTTGGGGCCTATCACTAGATGTATCTATGTGTTTTTACTCTCATATTGAGCGATAAGTGGGTGATTTATTATAAATAAAGTATTTATTATTATGAGTACTACATTAATATTTAGTGTGTTAGTGAGTTATTATAATAATAAGTTATTCTAGTATAAATTAGATGAGATGAGTGTTAGTATATAATCTATTTAATAGATATAATTATTAAAATATAGAGATTCTGTCTAAATTTACACCCTCTATATGATAAGTATCTCTTATAAAGAGTTCTCTTAATAATATTTAATAATAATTATAAAGTGCTGAGCTAAGGCACTAATGAGGGCGAGATGCCTGCTGATTATGTTATCATTGATTCTTCTGCGATTTATTTTTCCAAGTTTATACTATTATTGTCCTACCTTTCTGCTCATGTGATCTGAACTTGATTTAGATACTTGTCTGTGATTATGTTGAAAGGTTATCCCTCTTTTTATTATACCGTCTCTAGACTTGTGTTTGTTCCATGGTAGTTAATTAATTTTACATATAATTCCCTCCTCTCTCTCTTTACAACTTTAATTTTCTCAATACTACGTCCGATCACTAAATGTCTGATTTAGTATCTATTTTGAATACGTTGGCTAGAAGGTATGTGCCTCTAGTTCGATGTAACAAACTAAGTGTTACTCTATTACCCTATCATAAATATGATTGATATATTCACATACGTCTAGATATGTTTCGTCTCGGCGGATATAAATACACTCCTACTTATTTATATACTGTTGTCCATTGTTTGTGCATTAATGGTGGTATCAAATATTCCGTGAAAAGATAACGTGTTTTTTATTCCTCCTTCTTTTTATAACAAGATAAGCCAGAGACGGTATTTACCTAACTTCAGATGTAGTGAGACCCATATATGAATTATAACAGAACGTTGTATTTTTAATGTAGTTCAAAATGAATTAACTTTTTGTGATGTATGGCCAAACAATGCGGAAGACGATTATGCCAGTGACACATTGAACATTTTTAAGTACACACTGTGCTATTTAAAATCGTTGGGGAAAATATTTATCATTGGAATTGATCCTGATTAATAGAAGAAAATATACTTTTTAACCTTCTCTTATAATATCATTACTAGATATTCGAATACTTTATGTGATATTAGATATGGCAGTAGCGAGTCGGAAAGAAGTTCAGGATTGATAATTTAATACCCCACTAATAATTTAATAGCTGGTATATCTATTATATAAGAGAGCATAACATCACATGATTAAACTTATTAGAGGTTTAGATCACCTGATCACCCCTGAAATATATGTTTTTATTTGTATTTAAATTATACGCAAAGAAACATGCTCTTAACAAAATTTTAATCGATTTTGACTGAACAAATGATGAGATTTTAGGGGAAGAGTTACAAAGAATTCCATACACATATATTATTCCATTTCATATAAAACGAAAAGGGAGTTGCTAATAATTTTTCAATAATTATATTATTGTTTCAAATTAACCTAAGAAATTCCTCTTTTATCGAAATATTGTCATATTGAGCCCAATTTAGCTCTCTGAGAAAAAGCATAAATAGGAACTTTAAAAAAAGGGTATAATTTTTGGATCCTACTTCAAAAATACTGAATATTTTCAATGTTTATAAATTTAAACCCTTAATATCATATCATATATGCAACTAGAGTGACTGAACATTATTCAACAAATATTTTGGCTCAATATTAAGCAATAATATTGATCGAATAAGGATCGTCGTTTTTAAAATTCAGTGTTAGTCACTCTAATCTTGTTTTAGAATTTCCATTCTTGTAATAAATGGAAAATACCTAAATATAAAGAGAGATTGGGAAATAAGCATTTTATTAAGCAAATCAATTACAAATCAACTAAAACTACATTTCGAGATTTAAATGACATTAATGGGGGTTTATTTTATTTAAAAGAATGGAACTAATTATATTTATTGATGTGTATAATTTCCAATGTTATAATATATTCATTGTTTATAAGTTGGAAATAGTTTCTAGTCACAAAATCTATGATTTATTTTTTATACTATCTCTTCCTAAACATATTTATTAAGATTAAATATATTCCTCAGTACCTGGCAAGAAAACTAAATGTTACATTTATAATATCAAAGATAATATATTAAATAGTTCGAGTTAATATATATGGGTATTACTATATATACACTTATATATTTATTACCTTAATTATTATCTATAGCCTTTGGCATCTCTTACTCTAAATACTATATATACTTGGGTGCTAATACTTATGAGTTATAGTATATCAACTATCTTATTTTTCTCAATAAATATTCATCTTAACTATAAAAAATATATATTATCTTTTTAGTATGACTCAAATAAACACATAAAAACTTCAATCACTAAATTTATTATATTATATATATTATATACAATAATAATATAATATAAGTTTCTTAATAATATAACTATATTATCTATGTCCATATACCTAGTTATATATATTATTCCAAAAACATACTTAGGGTTATTTATTATATATATACTATATATCTCATTATATTATTTTAATAATCATAAATAATTAACATAACTAAATATATCGATTAATATAAAATATTTCATCGATACACCTATAAATATACTATATATAATTATTGGTTTGAATTTCCGACTGTTATGTTATGTCTATACATATATATACTATAGTAAATACATATAATTTAATAATACTTAAACTGTATAACTATATATATATATATATATATATATAATACAGAAATATATGATGATACATTTATGATCATGATATATAATAATAATAATAGCATAAACTGGTACTTATCAACGTATAGTATTAGATACTTAGAGCTACTATTAGATAAATCATCTATATATATTAATAAATACTGAGGACGTAATTAAAGTATTTATATTATTTAGATACTACCTATAACTTTATGATACCTATACTACTATATATAGAGTTATCAAGCAT
>JABUQX010010835.1:27500-35000 GCA_015478945.1 Trachelipus rathkii
CCGAGGTGAGTAATTTTACTTGAGGCTAGTACTTATAATATATATATATTATATATATATATATATATATATATAGCCTATGTTTGAGTATAAATTTAGCTTTGTTCACTTCCACCAATTATAAGGATAATCTTCTTCTCCAGATATTAATAAGAATAATTGTATTTTTATCTAGGTATTTAAAGAAATAATTTACAATTTTCATTTGATAAATAAAATTTACGATACAATTAGTCGTTTAACCAGAGTTTTTATTTTTTTTTTATATCCTTTTTACACTAACTGACTACGCTGTCATATATATATATATAATATATATATATATATATAATATATATATATATTATTAATATATATATATATTATATATATAATAATTTTAATACTTATAAATATTTCCCCAACTATTTATATCACTACCTTTACTACCGCATGAGTGCATTCTTTTTGTGATTTATTGTATAATTATTTCTTTTATCTTAATATTGACTTTGAATGATATTTTGTAAGGTACTTAGCAATTATCAATTTATTGAGATAATAGCTTATTTCGTTATTCATATAATAGACTCACATCGCTCCTTGAAATCACTTCTTTACTAGTTATAGCTACTATTAATTATCATTTCTACTATATCTTTCATTAATTTCTATATTATTCTTCAAGCATATAGCCATTTATACTCAATTATCTTATTTATCATTAGAAAAATTAAAAGTCAGTTATGTATGTCTTGGGGTCTACTACATAAGTTATTTTATACATATTTAAAATTCTGTTTTTCGATATTATATTGTACTATTAGATCTTACTCTTTACTTTTTTAATATTAATCATATCTATATAATATCCTATAATGTTATCCTTCAGCTATTCTTTATATTACTTTGCTGTCATCCTAACCTACAGAGTTAGGTTCGACTGACGATGTAGATTGGGATGGTGATGGTGAAAAATAACGAATATATTAATTAGATATAAATTGATTTTTCTATCATAAGTTATATCTGTAACCATGAGAAATGTTTGCAAAACTCTTAGAATTTTTTTTCAAATATATTATACTTCCATTTATATTAAGTCAGTCAATAAGACTTTAATATGTATTTATGAGTTCTTATATAAATTGAGAGTAATGAGTTTTAAAATAACATTTCATTCTTATTTCTAAATATATAAATATGTGCAATTTATCGCCACTTATGATATTAACATCTAGTAATTGTCCAATATTATATGGGAGAAAACATTTGATTTTATTATAAGTAAGTACTGTCGAAGTATCAAATGTAAATAATCATTTTAACATTCTATAATAAATCTATTCTTATATGCTTAAATAAACTCACTGGAACTGATTTGAATTAATTGTGTAATATATTTTCTTATACTAATTCTTTATTAAATCACACTATTCTTTGAGAAAATAAGGCATTACTCATATAATATAGTTAATATATTTTAGTATATATTTTAATGAATAATAATACAAGATAATAATACAAACTAGTGTATCCTGCTAAATCAGTTCCTAGTTTTTTATGTTATATGCTCCATCTCGTAGGTATTAAATGGTATTTATTGTAGGAGTAGTATATTTCCAAATTATTTTATGTTATAATATTATCCAATAATTTACATAGTGTATATAATAATTCAGTAAGTTGATGAAAGCTTTAGGAAATACTTATTTATAGTGATCTCACAATATAATACATATACAGATACTCATTATTTCAAATCACTATGTGGTAAAGTGTATATATCCAGATGTGGCAGTTATTATAAGAAATATAGATGAGTAGTTTTAGATATTAATTTATCTCATATTTATATATATAATTATAATATCTATATGTTAAGTTAATTAATATTTGATAGCTCCTTAGATAATATTTCGAATAGCTGCTGATTACTCATTTTCAGTAATTGATTGTTGGTTATTAAAGATTTATTTCATCTACATATATTATAAATACGTTTTCTTGCTAGGGTATAATAAATAAGTATAATTATCTAGGGTCGAAGATAGTTGTAATAGTTCATATGAAATCTACCTCTTCATCTTACTCATGTGTATTAACTTACTATTATATAGTTCGAATAATAAGGCTCAGGTTTATATCTCATTTAGTCAAATATTAAAAATTTACATTAATTTCTGTTGATTATATTGGATGTCATTATGTATAATGTAAAATATTACTTTTATATTTTGGAGGGAATATACTCTCCCACTTTACAAAATCTCAAATAACTTTTTTCTAACGTGTAACTTGGATCTAATTTGTACTACAATTCTTTATTGTTGATTATCTCGTCATCTATGAATATTTACTATTATATATATACTTATATATATATATATATATATGTATAATATTATATATAGCTACTTACTCCATCTTCATTTTTTATACTTATATATTAAATAATTTTTTTTATTTTATTATTTATTTTATAATTTTTATTATTTATATAGGACTTCCTTCAGAATTTAATATTCTTATATCTCTATCATAATGATTTTACCTCACATTAATGTAATCATTATATAGAATATGTGGCGTTTGTCTACTTAAAAATTGAATTAATAGATCTTTAAATTGTTGAAATAAGTATATTATAAATAATTAATAATTTATTATTTTTTTACTATTTTATTTATTATTAATATTATATTTTTTATTACTAAATATATCTTTCTTTATATATATATATATATATAGTTTTAAATGGTATAGAAAGTTCACCATAATAGTATTGAATATAACTTTATTCGGTTCGGTCTGGATTCGGCCCGATAGAATTTTATTTTTATTATCGTAGATATATTATATATTATCTCACCGTATGACTATAAACTTTTACTCGAGTTATAACGTGCGGTAAACTTCTATCTATATAGAAAATTTCACAGTATTTCACGTGAGATATCAACCGAAGTTCAACTTTATACCTTTAATATACACTATTTGAAAAATTGCGGAATGGGTGGGTGGAGTAAAAGAAAAAGTGTGTCACCAGTATTGGGGGCAATATTTCAAACGTTTTATTTATCTCCACTAAAATTCTGCTTTTGGATAAATGAAAATATAATTATCTCTGAATATATGGATAGGAGACAGAAGTAGGTGAGGAGTATTATTTTGGATAGTACTGCTAAATGTATTTGGCTAATTATATAGCATTTTTGTTTCATCATATTTTCAAACCAATTACGGAAATATTCTTTATTCAAATTGGAGCGGATATGAAAAGCGTAAATATAAAATAAATTTCAATTCTTTAAGATTACCACTTGATACTCGTAGCTCACTATTATACGATATTCATTTTTTTTTTTCCTATTTTACCCTTATCTAACGAGATCTCCCCTATCCACTTACTTCAATACATTATATATATACTAAGTAATTTTGCAGTAATTATTTTTATTTCTTAATTTACTATGAATGATTATGAGAGTGATACTCATTATAACATCTTTCCATTTCATCTATTCTTAATGCTACTGTATTATTATCTAGAAATGTAACTCTCAATCGCCTTAAACCTTCTTTCTAGTATCAGCTTACTATATAATATATATATATACTATTAATTCACTATTATCACTAATCTTTATATCTAGATTTATTATGCATATTTCTTCAATAAGTATTATATACTACATTTTCTATCATTCACATTCTCTAATATATTTATATTATTCATAGGCCAAATTCTGATATAAGTGTATTGGGTCTACTACAGTATAATAATTTTAAAAATAAATTATCTTATAGTTTTAGATATTTATAGTCTATTGTATATATTTATCTATCATTACCTTTTTATTATATATCATTAAATTCTTTTATACACATTACTTATAATTATATATGACTATATATCTATTATATACTAATACTCTTTTTACTTATTATTATATTATACCTCTATGTGTCATATCCTCAGAAGTATTTTTGAAGTAGATTAGTATTTAGGAAGTAATATATAGTATTAAAATATATATATATATGTATAATAGGATTAATATAATATATTTGGTATTTATACTACTACTGTATACCCTATATTTTTATAAGTTATTATCTTGAGTGAGTGGTAACAATACTTAGTAGATAAATATGTATATGTACATTAATACTTAATTATTAGAATTTATTATTTATAATAAACTAAAAACAAGAAAAAATAAAATAAATTTATTGTAGTAAAAGATAAAAATGCGAAATATTGAGCTGAGCCTCTCTCAGAAGAGGATATATTTTTGGTATTAATTTCGTTCTAAGAAAAATAATATATATAAAATTCTTTTGAAAGCGAATATGGCTTGACTCAATTCCAAACAGACACGCCCACAATGCTTGCATAAATAATTATATGAAGTCTTCATCCACGAGGTTGGAGATAGCCATTAAGATAATAAAAATAGGAAAAAGTAGGAAAAATAACGCTTAATCATCTGACCTCTTTCGAAATAATAATCATCATCATAATATGGTGATGACGAACATAAAGAAAATAATCATGATAATTATAATGGCAATGATGATGATCAAAACGATGCCTTTTTATTATTGTTGATGATGATGATAAAGGAAAAGAGGAAAATCATAATGATTTTGGTGAAGAAGATAAATGATGATAATGTTGATAAGGTGGTATATATAGATGATGATAATGATAGAAAGGAACAGGATGAGGAAAATATATAAAATACCTGATGTCGACTGCAAGCCATAAACAAAGCCGAAGGACTTTCTTTCCGAGAAGGTATTAATATTGGCGAGGTACAACGGTGCTCCATCATTAACGAAAGAACTTCTTTAGGAATAGGGGCAAGAGCCATCGATATTTTTCGTCTTCTAGAAGACCCAATACCCCCGAATTCGGACGGAGAACTATTTTTGCGGACGGTGGCTATAGCAGGAGGGGATAGAGAGCCAGGTGAGATTCTTCCCTTTAGTGTTGGGTTTATCTCTTTAATATTGTGTGACATGTTAAGAGATAAGCGAGGATGGACCGTAGGAATTTTTTCCTCCCATTTTAGTGACCCGAAACCTGCCGGAGCCGAAGGACTGAGAGTAATCTTAAATTTACCGTAAACGGGAACTGAAGACTCCCCTTTAAGAATGAGATCCTCGTTTTCCCCTCCATCTTCTTCAATAATATCTTGTGCCCCTTTTGTAAATGGTATGTTTGTAGGAGAAGACATAACTGGACGCTTCATATTTTTTTCACAAGGCAGGAACTATACAATAAATGAACTCACAGAATGTGACAATAATAAAATGCACTGAACTTTCTAAAAGAACTCTCACAGACAATAAAATGAACGGAGCTTTCTAAATAAACTTGCAGAATGTGACAATACCGAGCACGGAGCTTTCTAAATGAATTCACAGACTGCGACAAAAAAAAATGTACTGAGCTTTCTGAATGAACACTCTTAACGTAAAAATAAAATTCACGGAGCTATCAATTAAGTCACATCACATTAATATCACTCTCACTAAAAAACTAATAAAATTCTAAACATTAGAAAAACCGTACAGATTTCGTTAACTAATTCACATTTTTAACACGAGCTCAAGATCCACTTAAGATGAATTCTAAATGAAGATTATATCAAGCAAAAAAACAACAACAAAAACAAAGAGAAAAAACATTTCAAGGCAAAAATCTTTTAATTCACTTTTTTTTTTTTTTGCTTTGTCCTTAACAAAAATATCAAATATATCTTTAAATAATTATAAACTATAAATAAATTATAATAATTTAAACACTATAACAAAACCTCACAAAATTTTCCACACAGCTGAGTTTTCTCTATAAATCAACTGTCCAACTCGAATAAAAAACACAAACTATCGACCAGAAAATCAATTTAGTAAAACTATATGAGAAAAAAAAAACGCGTAAAAAAAATATAAAAAAAAAGGCATTGGCACCACGATTTTTATCTTTTAATACTACACAAATTCATTCGTAATAAGCCAACTTCGTCGTAAACACACACACACACACGACATTCAATATTATTTCCACAAGTTTTGTGGCGACACACGAATGCGAACAGAGTAGCCATGACTCAATTCTCAGTTACGAGATCCAAATGCCAAACGGACTGGCACTTCTGCTCGTGCCACTGCCAATATTATTAATACTATAAACATAAGTATATACTCGCCTTTTCTAGCTAAGAAGTGCATTCATTATAAAAGGGAAAAAAACGTATTGAGGGGAGGGAACTAGAATACAAAAAGAAAAAGGGGCGGAGCCTCATGCAAGTCATCAACTGAAAGGATAATGAACGAACGACTAATCTTACACGCAGATATATATATATATATATATATATATATATATATATATATATATCTATAGTATATTAATATATATATATAATTATATATATATATATATATATATATATATATTATATATAATGTTACTCTTAATAAATCAAAATAGATATAAAATAATAAAATTAAATTATATATATATATATATAATAATATACTATCTTATATATATATATATAGTATATATATATATATATATTAATATAGTATATATATATAATATATAATAACTATATAATATATATACTATATATTTATATATATATATAATTTAATATATATATATATATATATATATATATAATATTAATACTATATATATTAATAATATATATTATCTAATATATATATATATATATATTACTATATATATATAATTAAAAGACTCCTTAATAATCAATAAAATAAAAATAATAATATAATCATAATATAATATAATAATATAAATAATAATAATAATAATAATAATAATATAATAATAATAATAATATATAATAATAATAATAATAATAATAAATAAATAAAATAATGAATAATATATTCTAAAGGTTTGCTCTTCTATATAATACCCGCTCGCATATATATATACTAATATATATATAATATATATATATATGATATATATACTATATATATATATATATATACTATATATATATATATATATATATAATCTATATATATATATATTATATATAATATAAATATAAGTAAGTTCAATATAATTATAAAACTCCATAAACGGATAGGTCAATTATTGTAAATACATTTTAGGTATATATCTATTATTATTATTATTATAATTATATTATTATTATTATTATTATTATTATTATTATTATTATTATATTATTTTAATTTTTTATTATTATTATTTTATTATTATTATTATATTATATTATTATATATGTATTATTATTATTATTTTCATTATGATATATATTTAAATATTTATATTTTATTAATTATTTATTATGTATTATTATTATTATATTAGCTCATTATTTTAAAGTATTTAGTACTAAAAAATGAAGAGAATTTTTAAACAGCAATTAATAAACATTGTGAAACGTGAAAACATTTCAAATGCCTTAGCTAATTATGATTATTATTAATAGATATTAT
>JABUQX010010835.1:45000-50556 GCA_015478945.1 Trachelipus rathkii
CTGGTCTTCCGGTTCGGGTAACACTAAGAAGAATTTATTTGATCTCGGATCAATTCAATATATGTATAATGTTTTGTCGACCTTGTTTCATGTACTACAATAAATCGCCTTCTACAGAAAACATTAACAACACTATCGGCTCTCCTCATAGCCGTTAACTCAAAATCAGAAATCATCCTTGTTGTCTATGCGTTGTAATGTCTTCAAGCTATCTATGTATATTCTAGTAAGGGGACAAACTTGTGAAATATATTCCTGATACTGGCCTAACTTACCTATCATACAACTTACTTATAACTTACTTGCTCTTGTAAACGACATTACAATATATTACACCTAGAATCTAATTAGCTTTATTTCTTGTTTCCATACACTGATTAAGTATACTTTCAGATTACTGCTTATTAGGACATCTAAATCTTCATCTCGATCCAAAGACTCAAGTCAATCCCCGTTCACATCGTAGCTAAATCTTATATTTGAGTAACCAAAGTGCAGAACCTTACAATTTTTACTATTAAAATTCATTTGCCACATATCTGCCAACCCAAGAAGTTTATCAGGTCATTTTAAATTCTTTATACATCCGATCATTTATTAATACTGATGTAACCAATTTGTATGCATTGCCACTTGGATACCTTACGTTTAAGTCCCTGGTCTAAATCATTCATACATATATGAGAAACTACCACGACCCAAGAAATCGTTACGGATCACAAATATGTCTCCTCATTTCCATTTATAAATACTCTTAATTTTATTATTATTATTATTATTATTATTATTATTATTATTATTATTATTATTATTATTATTATTATTATTATTATTATTATTATTATTATTATTATTTTATTATTATTAATCAAAAATTTTGATCGCTGAAATAATTTCGCGGGGGGGGGGGTATTGAACCCCCTGAACCTGTCCCTGAACCCCCTGTCTATATATATATAATATATATATATATTATATATACTAATATATATATATTAATAATATATATTATATATATTACATATATATATTATATATATATATATATTATATATATTATATATATAAATATAATATATATATATATATTATATATATATATATATATATATATATATATATATATATATATATATTACGTGGAAACTCAGGATGTTGACGATTCTACACGTGTGAAAAGAAAGCGAACAAAATCAAATCTGCATTAAGAAATCATTACAAAAAAATTGAGTCGTGGAGTTAAAACTTATATTCAGTCATTAATGTATAGGAATCAGCGATCAACACAATATATGTTTTTGAAGAAGAATGGGATATTATCTGAGGAAATAGCGATTCGGAGCTAGGTAAATGAAGGAAGGAAGCTTCTATATTTGTTCAGTAGAATATAACCATTTATAGGGATAATGATGCAGATCTTGTTAGTTAGGGCCTAGTGAATAATTACAATTTTATTAATGATGGTAAAAAGTGTACCGGCATTCCGATGGTATGTGAACTTGAGTTTTATTTCATAAACACGCCTTCACTCCAATAGGGTCTGCCGTGAGGTGGTGAAAAATAAAAAAAAAAAAAAAAAAAAAAATATAAAGTTTGTCCCTCACGGATATTACCTTATTCTAGAAAGGGGAGGACATCTTTCTAGGTAATTGTTACCTAGGGTCGGACAAAGAATCAAACCCTGGCCCTGCGCCATGAGATTCTGGCTCTCTACCGATTGTGCCACTGTAACACAAATTAAATAGGTTCCCATTTGAGTATAAACATTTTACCTTTTTTTAATTTCTAACGCATTTTTTTTTCTCTCCATTTAAAAAAATTCATTATTCAAATAAATGAGCGAGTGAAGGTTTTAAAAAGTCATTAATCTTTATTTATTTTATTTTTCTCCTCGGCTGAGCGGAAAATCTCCCAAATTTATAGAGGGTAACTTTTCACTTTCATCAGGAGGATAGGGGGGGGGAGGGGAGGGGTTTGAATAATTGATTGAGAAAATCGGAGAATCAATCAAAGTCCGTTCGAACCAAGGTCAACTGTTACATCCCCCAAACCACCCTGCCCCCACATACACACACAAACCCTTCCCCTCTAGATGTACAGTACATCTGTAAAGAAAATTGAAAATTGGAAAATGATTTTGAGTTATTTGCATAATTATTCGGATGTTGCAAAGGGGGAAAAAAAAGAAAGTTTCCAAGTTCCTTGGGGATCATCGGGGTTGCCGTTCCCCGCTTCAACTACTAGTTAACGGGAATATATAAGAGCTATATAAATAAATCTGTTATCTAAGTAGCCTGGAACGTGAAAAGAGCACGTCCATTCCAATCGGAATCCTGCTAATTACCTAGATACTTTGTAACGACATTTCTAACAGTATTCCATGTTGCCTTTTCTGTTGAGTTTATTTGTAGTAGTTTATTGGTTTCATGAAACGGGTTTTTTTCAAAACACCAGGACAGTAAATATACCTTACTTCACTTTGCTGCTACCGTGGCTCAATCGGCAAGGGCCCGGGTTCGATCCCTAGTCCGGATCCTAGGTAGAAATTACCTAGAGAAGTTCCCCTCCTAGAATTGGGCTATGCCTGTGAGCTGTGAACTTTTCATTGAAAAAAAAAATAAACTTGCAGCAATTCCCTTTATTGCTTAGAGCCTTCACAAACTGTTTTATTAAGAAAAGCTTAATATCAATGCAGCTAATACCCCCACCACCACCACCAATTTGGTTCTGCTAGCACAATTAAGAATATTCTTCCCTTTTACAGCTCAACTCCTTCCATGCAACCAAGGTTTTCTTTTCCCTCTTAGAGCTTTAACCTTTCCAGTACAATCAAGATTATTATTATCCTTACAGTCTCAACTTTTATAGTTCAATCAAGATTAAAATTCTCCTTTAATCTTTACCCTTCTAGTTCAATCAGGATCATCTTTCCCCTTTACAGCTTCAAACCTTCCAGAAGGATCAAGATTATTTTTCTTCTTACCTGCCTCAACTATTCCAATACAATAAAAAAAAAATATGTCTCATTTATAGTCTTTCATTTACAGTCTTAAGTACAGTCAAGATTGTTCTTCTCGATTTCAGACTTCCATTACATTGGAAAAAAATTACCTAAGTTCAAAACCTTAGAGGAAGTCCACTTTTACCACTTGCTGTTTGGTTACTGTTACTCCCTCTAAGGAGAATAAGGTCTCTGTCATGATCCCTCCACCTCAGGTTTATCACAGCATTGGTTACAGTAATTGAGTGATTTAAGCTGTGCAAATGATTAGCTCATCACACGACACAGACCTGGTTTCGATTCTCTTCCAACAGTGGTTCGAACCAGATCCCAGAGAATAGGGCAGCAATCTCCATACTTTTTTGATCGCATACCCCTAAAACGAAAGATAATATTAAGTTGTACCCTTATAGGCCAATTATATTTTAAATATATAATATATACTATTATTATATATATATATAATATATATATTATATATATTATTATCTATATATATAATATAAATAATTATTTATTATATATAATATTAATATCGCACTGAGCGGCCAGGACGTGAACTCAGACATAGCGACCAATGAGAGGACCTTGCACTCACGTGATACACGGTCATATACACTCGCAAATGATCGTGAGCCTACTTCTTTGGCGTACCCCCAAGTATCACTTTGCGTATCCCCCGGGGTACGCGTACCCAACTTTGGACTCCACTGATATAGGGAATCCGAGCCCGAAGCGTTTTACCAAAAAAAACCGAGATAGTGAACATGTTTAATTTTACGGTAAGAATAAAATATTCTAGAATATATTTATTAATGAATCAAATATTATTTGGTGATTATTCCCAAAATATCCAATGACGTAGTATAAAAATTAATATGTTACAGGAATTTTGTTGCATCGATTTACGATGTAGAGCAACCTACAATAAATAATAATAATAAAACAAAAACAATAAGATATTCCAGGCAGCGAAATCATCTCTGACTAAATTATTACCAAGCAAAGAAATCGTCCCTGACTAAATTATTATTATTATTATTATTATTATTATTATTTTATTTATTATTATCATTATTATCATTATTATCATTTATATTATTATTATTATTATTATTATTATTATTATTATTATTATTATTATTATTATTATTATTATTATTATTATTGTTATTTATTATTATTATTATTATTATTATTATTGTTATTTTTAGTACTTGTACTAGATAAAAAATACAGCCCCTAAAAGACATTTATGAGGTCGTGCAAAATAAAACTGAACGAAGAGCAAAACAACATTTCTTGCAACGATTTTTTCATGCACGTCTAACTAAAATAAAAGTTGCATATATCAAAAGACAATATGGCAGGGATGTAGCGTGATACCATTAGAGCTGGAAAAAGCTCTCTCTCTCTCTCTCTTCTTCTCTCTCTCTCTCTCTCTCTATCTATTATCTTTCTATTTTTTCTCCTTCTCATTCTCTCTCTCTTTCTTCTACTCTATCTCTCTCTCTTTCTCTCTCTCTTCTCTTCTTTCTTTTTTTACTCTTTCAGGGCTGTCTTCTCTTCGCTCTCTTCTCTCTCTCTCTCTCTCTCTTTTCTCTCTCTCTTCTCTCTCTCTCTCTCCTCCTACTGCGTCTGTTCTCCTGCTCTCTCTCTCATCTCTCTCTTCTCTCTCTCTCTTTCTTTCTCTCTCTCGTCTCTCTCTCTCTCTTCTTCTCTCTCATCTTCTCTCTCTCGTGTAACGAATGGAATATTAAAGTCATACAGAGCAATGAATATTAAATTCAAATATATATATTAATATATATTATATATATAATATATATATCTAATATATATATATTCTTTTTATTGTATATATATATATATATATAATTATATATAATATATAATATATATATATATATATTATATATAATAGATAGATAGATGATAGATATGATAGATAAGATGTATGATAGATAAGATGATAGATATGATAGATATATAGATTATAGATAGATAGATAGATAAGATAGATAGATAGATAGATAGATATATAGATAGAATAGATAGATAGATCATGATAGATAGATAGATAGATAGATAGAGATAGATAAAATAGGATATATATATATACTATATATATATATATATATAGTTATATTATATATATATATATATATATAATATATTATATATATATATATATATATATATTATTTATTATTATTATTGTTATTTTTATTTACTTGTACTATGAATAAAAAAATACAGCCAAAAGACATTTATGAGGTCGTGCAAACAATAAAACTGAACTGAAGAAGCCAAAACACATTCTGCAAAACGATTTCTTTCATGCACGTCTTAACTAAAATAAAAGTTTATACAAAAGACAATATGGCAAGGGATGTAGCGGTGATACCATTAGAGGCTGGAAAAGCTCTCTTCTCTCTTCTCCTGTCTCTTCTCTCTTCTCTCTCCTCTTCTCTCTCTCTCTCTCTCCTCTTCTCTCTCTCTCTTCTCTCTCTCTCTCTCCTCCCTCTCTCTCTCCTCTCTCTCTCTCTCTTCCT
>JABUQX010010836.1:5000-7500 GCA_015478945.1 Trachelipus rathkii
AGGAGGCACCGCAGCGAACTAGTCTGGAGTTGCTGATATCAACACAAAACTCATGTGCCGACACAGCACCCCTTGTGCTACGAGGGCGTCTTAAAGGTGGTGGCACGCGAGTGGAAAGTTCCCTCGAGCACTTGCCGCTAAGGTACCTATAGAAAAGAGATAAAGCACCAACATCGCGCCGCAAAGATAGAGGGTCAAGTGAACTAGAAAGAACAGGACAGTTGATAAGTCTTTTTGCCTTTGACTCGACCCTATCCAAAAGCCGGGTGAAAGCCTGAGCCCCCAGATGAGAGCAGTACTCCATACAAGGGCGGATGAGGCCCTTGTATAACTGGTAGCTGAGAAGAGGAAAAAAAGTCTCGCCAGTCTAATCTTTTTGAGGCCGCCCTAGCAGCCGTTGTGATGTGAGGTTTCCAGGACATTTTTTGTTATGTTAAGGCCAAGGATGTTTATATTATCAACAGGAGACGAGAGAACCGTCGAAAGAGATAGGAAAGTTAGAAGGTGTCTTAGAGAGGGAGATTTGTAGAAGTTGAGTTTTTAAAGAATTGAATTTCACAAGGTTCAGACGACCCCACCAGGAAATTCTATCCAGATCAGCGAAATCGGAAAGATTAAGACGAGAGGCAATTCTAGAAGTAAAAGAAATAGCAGAATTGAAATGAGTTGAAGAATGAAGGGTCGAGTCATCGGCATATGAGTGAATAGAGTTAGATGTGCAGGTGAGAAGATCATTAATGAAAAGTAGGAGTAAAGTAGGAGGTAACCTTGAGGAACACTACTTTTGACAAAAAAGGAAGAAGAAGTCGCCACATCAACAATAGCCGATATTGAACGATTTGGAGAAACCTACACAGAAGTAGGAAAAAGAAGGAGGAAACACAAGGGAGGGAGCTTGGAGAGCAGTGACGCGTGCCAAATACCTTGGATATGTCAAGCGCCACCACACAAGTCTCCCCGTAGTTCCTAAGGGCGAAAAACCATAAATCAGTAAGATAGGAAAGTATATCGCCAGTAGACCTCGAGCGCCGAAAGCCGTACTGGCGATCGGAAAGAAGTGAATGAGATTCCAGATCTAAGAAATGAGAGTTGAGAAGGGTTTCAAAGATCTTAGATAGAATACAAGTAAGAGCTATAGGGCGATAGTTAGAAGGATCAGAACGGCTTCCTTTTTTCGGAATTGGTTGGACATGTGCGTGCTTCCAACACTGAGGGAAAGTGCTAGTATTGAGATATAGAGAATATAGTTGAACGAGGGCGGGGATAGCACGGAAGCACACTCCCTCAAAACTCGGGGAGAAATGCCATCCGGGCCACCAGCCTTCCTAACGTTCGTAGATTTCAGGAGCCCATGCCGGTCAGATGTAATCACAGGCAAACGTAGGACACCTGAGAGGAGAAGGAGGAGGGGGAGGAGGAATGCCAGAATCGTCCAGGGTTGAGTTAGAGGAAAATAGGAGGCCGAAGAGATTGGCCTTTTCAGTTGGAGAATTAGCAACAGAACCATCAGAGCGAATAAGAGGAGGAAAGACAGATTTACAGAAGTTGTTAGAGATGTTTTTGGCAGAGGCCAAGAAAAGATTTGTCGATAGGAGAACCAAGGGTTAGCGCACTTTCGTTTGATGAAAGCCCGCTTTGCTCGTCAAAGAGTATCCCTGCAACGATTTCTAGCTGAATGAAAATTAGCAAGAGTGATAGGAGAACGAGAATTTTTCCACTCCCGATACGCACTGTCTCTAGCCTGGATGGCCAGAGAACAAGCACGATCGAACCATGGATTATGAGGAGAGAAAGATTTAGTCGAAGAAGGAATAAACCTGCTCATCCCATCAACGATTACAGCTCCCACCTTATCGGCAGAAGTTGAAGCGTCACCAGAGACAAAGCAGTCACTCCAATTATAGTTAGCGTAGAAGCAACGCAAGGCCCCCCAATCGGCCCGATCAAAGTGCCAGAAAAAAACGCGTAGGGCAGGATGGAGCTGTTGGAGAGAAAGTATTAAAATTAAGAGATATAAGCGAAGGTGGTGTATTTATAGAGAGAAGGAATAGTGGTGAAACATAGGTCAAATGTGTTCAAGAATTGGTTAGGACGATTGTTTTCTCCAGGTCGTTGAGAATGCTGAATGATTCGGCCTCCTCCCCATCTAAATCCTTATGAGAGGACCCCAACCATTCAGTGTTGTGTATAATCCCATAAATAGAGGACCTCAGTATTTGGATGAGCGGATGTAACAGTTTCGTGAGATTATGAGAGTAAAAAAGGCGTGAAAATCTGTTCTGTTAGGAGAACAGTAGCAGAAGCACAAGATTATTGTAGTAGAAGGAAGAAAGATTTTAAGCCACAGAACATCGAAGTTAGGAGATTCGAGATTCTCGAGACGTGTTACAGGAGTGTTTATGTTAACATAGGCACATACTCCACCCTTTAGACGGAAATTATGAAATAAGTTATAGTTGGACATATTAAACGAGTTAGAGGATGAATTCCTAGCCATCTG